>BJBW01004020.1:0-116792 GCA_004320125.1 Scolopax mira | reverse complement strand
CTGTCAGTCTGACCTTGGTGCCTGGGAAGGTTATGGAACAGATCATCCTGCATCCTGCAGTGCATGAAGGATGCTCAGGTGATCAGGCCACAAGAGCTTGGAATACTGCTTGACAAACCTGATCTCCTTCTATGACGTAGTGACCTGCTTGCTGGATGAAGGAAAGGCTGTGGATGTTGTTTACTTGGACTTTAGCAAGGCCTTTGATACAGTATCCCATAGTATCCTCCCAGAGAAACTGTCTGCTCATGACTTATATGGGTATACTCTCCACTGGGTTAAAAACTGTCTGGAGGGCTGGACCCACAGAGTGGTGGCGAATGGAATCAAATCCAGTTGGTGGCTGGTCACGAGTGGTGTCCCAGAGGGCTCGGTACTGGGGTCCGTTCTCTTTAACATCTTTATCAATGATCTGGGCATGGGAATCAAGTGCACCCTCAGTAAATTTACAGATGATACCAAGTTGGGCAGAAGTGTTGACCTGCTGGAGTGTAGAAAGGCCTTCCAGAGGGATCTGGACAGCCTGGAGCAATGGGCTGAGACCAACAGGATAAGTTTCAATATGGCCAAGTGCCATGTTCTGCACTTGGGTCAAAACAACCCCATGCAGTGCTAAAGGCTTGGGGCAGAGTGGCTGGAGAGCTGCCTGGCAGAAAAGGACCTGGGGATGCTGGTTGACAGCAGACTGAACATGAGACAGCAATGTACTCAGGTGGCCAAGAAGGCCAACAGCATCCTGGCCTGTATCAGGAACAGTGTGGTGAGTAGGACCCGAGAGGTGATCATGCCCCTGTACTTGGCACTGATGAGGCCTCACCTCAAGTACTGTGGTGTCCAACTTTGGGCCCCTTACCACAAAAAAGACATTGAGGTGCTGGAGCAGTTCCAGAAAAGGGACCTGCTGGTGAGGGGTCTGGAGAATAAGTCTTATGAGGAGAGGCTGAGGGAGCTGGGGATGTTCAGTCTGGAGAAGAGGAGGCCGAGGGGAGACCCTTATTGCTCTCTACAACTACCTGAAAGGAGGCTGTAGAGAGGGGGGTAGGTCTCTTCTCCCAAGTCACAGGAGATAAAACAAGAGGAAATGGCCTCAAGTTGCACCATGGGAGGCTCAGGCTGGATATTAGGAAAAATTTCTTCACTGAAAGGGTTATCAAACATTGGAATGGGCTGCCCAGGGAAGTGGTTGAGGCACCATCCCTGTAGATATTCAAAAGACAAATTGACATGGTGGTCGGGAATATAGTTTAGTGTTGGTGTGTGGGGGTTTTTTGGCCTATTTTTTTTTTAATGGTTGGACTTAGATGGTGGATTAAGATGATCTTAAATGTCCCTTCATACCTAGATGATTCTGTGATTCTGTAAAAAAAACATTTTGTAATAAGCAGGACATCAGAAACACACACCTTGCACATTGCTTTTAGCTGTCAGTGCATTTGTATACATCGCCATTTCTAAACTATCCAAAATAAAAGTCAAGCCACATGTAAATTATCAGACTTATAATTGGTAGTTTTCAATTGCTAGTCAGCATTTCAGAGGAAAGAAGGCTACATAAAAAAAGATCTTCATTGAAGGCAGGTTCCATTTTCATCATTAGCTCTACACAGAGTTGGAAATTTGGCTTTAAAAGATAGTACCTTGTTCTTGGGCTGCTTGAATATTGCACTTCTCACACAATTTTTCTGAAAGTGCTTTGTGACAACATTACTGGTGTAATTGTTACAAATCATGTCTTGATGAACCATATCTCCATCCTGTAGTGAGCCTTAGAAAGATTATTTCAGTGATGATTATTTCAGCCACAGCTTTGTTAAAATAAATGTGAAAGTTCATAATGAAAATTTCCAATAGGAAAAGACTTGTACCAGTTTAAAAGTAGTAAGGCTCCAATTTGACAGCGTCAGCTGCTGCTTCAATCTTCATGTTCCCGACAGCACCCTACTAAGTTTTACAAGCAGCTGTGTTAGCACCAAACATCTTTCAATGGCATTTGCTGTGAGAAAGCTCAGTGTTCTGCTGCGCTGCAGGCCTGCAGTGATCACACACCTCAAAACATTTACAGAGCTGTTACTTCAAAAGTAACTATTGCAACATCGAGCAACCTCTACCCATACTCCTGGTTATTCTACCAGACTAATTCCTGTCCACTAGATGGAAGACATCTGTAGCGCCATTCAAAATTCAACTTATTCCTCCTGGAGAGCAGCACACAATTATACCATTTGCAGACTGCCTTCTTCTTGGCACTTGCCTATGCACAGAGAACCAAGGATTTCCAGTGGTCTCTCTTTGTGGGAGAATGAACCCGGGAACAATTTTATCCTCTCTCTCAGCAACACTATTATAATCCTCTGTGCATAATGTGATTACTTATGGCAGCATTATTAGATTTTTCTCTTTCCTTCTTCTTTCATGCCCAGGCCCTTGTTCTACCTTAATGGCTCTTTTTTCACATCTCCAATTTAATCTCTCCCTCTCATTTCCAACTACATACGTATTAATGCATGAACCAGCTAGCCTGATAGTTGTACCCTCCTTCTTGCCCCCTCCTCATGGTATCCTACAACTCACAGTCAATCCAGTGTGCAGCTGACAAAATCCTTTCCCATTGCTCTGACCTCACCCCCTCTCCCCTGAACCTCTGCAATGCCAGACCTTCTTCAACATCTGTGTTTTGCTTCTCCTTGCTGGGAAATTCTTTCACTCTGCCATTATCTGATGGCATCTCCCCGTCACTCCTTACAAAGAGTATCCCATGCCAATCCCATATTATTTGTCATCTAATAGTAGAAAAATCTATTCTGGACAACCTAGCACAATTTTGTTTCTTTTCTTTTTTTTTTTTTTAAGGGGAGAAGGAATATTTTTTTATGTTTACAGCCCTTTCTGGCAAGGACCTATGGTCAGAGTCTAAAATAAATCTGCCAGGTCATTTATGGCAGGAGAAGCATATATAATTTGTGGGGGATTTGCAATTGTGGTGATACACAACATGTGGGCTAGTTCCTTAGTCCTTGCAAGCAGATAATTCTTTCTTAGAGGTCAGTACAATTAACATCACCTCTTTAATCCTTCACAATAATTACTTGCCTTATTTTAATCAGAGGAATAATCTCGTTCCTTCAAACATTGATTAACAAAAGTTACCAACCACAAAATATTCTTCATGTGCAGGTTTGGAGCACTTCATGATAGCTCTGTATCAAGCCAAATTAGATCCTTTAGGCATGCTAAAAAAACAGCAGTGCAAATGACTCACAAACCTGCAGTGTGATATGATGACTGTGACTTTTAGGTCTCTGGTTCAGCTCAGGAGGTGCTGAAGGTCTTTACTAAAAAGTTCAGAGAGAGCTGCTACTCCAGCTGTCAGCTATTGAATGTCCATGATAGTCACAACTTTTGATTGGCGCTACTTCTACCATTAATGAGCAGTGGCTTCTGCTTTATTCTTTCCTGTTATTGTTATTACATCCTCCAAACCAGTACATTTGTTTCATCTGTCTAATGGCTTCTATGGGTGATCCAGCATTTATGGAAATTAGTAGAAATTTTTTCCATACTGCATTCTTGGGAGGCAACTATCTTAATTTTGATGAGTTTGTTAAGCTTTGCTTGGTAGAGAATGAATGATACTCTGATTGATGACCTCAGTAGGAAAAAGTGACAGTGAACAGATTTAAAAGGCTAAAATGTCTTTGAGTAGGATTGGTAGAATGTCAGAATGTGGTAGGAAACAGACCAAGCTCAGCTCTCAGTGCTTATGTTACTGATACTCTACACATGAACAAGAAGTACTTAATTCTTTACTTTCTTTCAAGAATTCCATCATTTTATGAAGAAAACACACACATGCAAATACCAGGGTCTTTACATAAACAGATGAGGAAACTGGATGAACAGACTATAATTTTAGGCCCTTCTGTTGATGAAAATTAATTCACAGATTTCTAAACTGGATTGGAAACATCTATTTATTTTGCAAAGTATTTCAGCTGACAGCCACTGAAAAAGACTTTTAGTTGATCTCACACTAGTAATGTCAGTTGCTTTAGCTGATTGCTGGAATTGTTGAAGGACAACAGCCAGGTTAATCAGAACATACAGCCACAGCGGAGGTAAATATTGTGCTAAATTTAGCAATGCATTCTGCTAGATTGCATGAGCAGCAGTAGGTGTAACTGCTATATATTAGGATCAACCATCACATTGAATTTACAGGACTCCCAAGGGCAATTGATTCATCTGATGCTACCATGGCTAAATGCCAGTTTTTCTATTATCAGGTAAGGCTGGTTTTCTGTTTTACTTAATCAGTAACCACAAAATGATAGTTAAAAAAATTAGCACTACATATATATATTTATTTGTCAAAATTGGATTGGTGAGGAGGGAGAAAACTGGCTGAGGACTATTGGGAAATTTTTCACATCCGAGATACGTGACCCGCATTTTGTAAAGACTTTGCTTTGTGTTTGCCTAGTTTTACACAGTGTAGGATCAAATAATGAAAGTATATAAATACTCAAAGGTGAAGGTTTAAAGACTAAGTAGGTCTTTCTGCTTAGGTACAAATGCACCAAAAAATGACAGTGAAAAAATGCTTCTGACCTTTGAATTTACATACTGGAAATTAATATTGGTCTGAGTTAACGGGCATTAACAATGATTTCTGCTACAGTCTTATTAACTGACCAAAGAGCTCACTTGCAAACTGATTAGATGTGCAATTAAATGTACAGAGAAAAATAAATCCTTCAGTCACTAATTCTTCTAGTAAGAAAAAGAGGTTAAGAGTGCATTTTCCAAATTGTGCAAATGTTCAAGTGATATGAAGGGAAACCTTCTATAACACATTCTATAATAAAGCCTGGTTTCATATGCACCTGGAAGGACTGGTATGAGATCTCTGATAACTTCTTCCAGGTGTGTCTCAGGCTGAGATAGCAAAGGCTGGAGAAGGCGGATGTACACTTTTGTTGCAGCCTTTACCTCAAATGCAGTGTCCCTGACAAGTGTCACTAAGAGAAAGCTTTCCTCCAAGAACATCAAATGACACTCAAAGGAGTGATATTACTGTCTTTACAGTAGTAACTTTAAAAGAAATGGATTATGCTTTCAGTACTTACATTTCTGAGTAGCAGTTGTAACTTTGATATGTTCCACAGATCCATTAAACTTTATGCTGCCATTACCAGCCTTTTCTTTCCTCTCACCCTGGATTTACAGTCCACTCAGCTCTGTTTACTGATTTGGGATTTCATGTCCAAAGAAGACAGAATTCAGCTTTTTAATCAGTATTGACAGTCTGGCATCATGTACCATGCTCCTTTGCTATGGGTTAATGTGAAAAATCTTGAGCATGGCTAATTTTTTGTTCAATTTGTAAAATGTTAGATCATGACATTGAATGTCATTCTGCCCAGCACTTGAAGCACTGAATGTCAATTAACTTCAATAAATGGAATAACAATTTCAGATGGGCAAAAAAATACCTTTGGAAAATTCTGTCTGAAATTGATCCTCTAGAGCTATTTGTCAAAGATGTGTAATCTGGTTGCTAAATGCTTTACTTAGAAAACTCTTTTATAACTTTCTTATCAAGGCCTATATTCAAAGGAACAAACAATCAAAGCCTTAGAAATCTATATTTCAAGGCTGATTTTTGTTTGTTCAGTAAACAACTGTCACTAAATATACAAGAAGAGAGGAGTTGCAATTCTGTGAGTAGTGCCTATGTCTTGGAGTAAAAAGCAAGTTCCAGTCTTTCACCTATCATTCACTCATCCTTCATTTAAACCTCTTGGAAGCTGAACCAGAGTCTATCCCTGCCACTTCCCATGACATTCATTATGGTCTTGGCATAGTGACTTTCTGCATGGCTTCCAACCTTATTCTGAAGGTCTTTGCATGGCTGCATTGTGCAAAGTTGGATTCTGCCCATTAAGAAAGTAAAGCTTCCCAGAAAGTTTCTACATGCGGAGTCAATGTCTTCTGTATATGAATCAACACAAGAAATTATTTACATAGGTTTAAAACTGTATGAAGAAATGCTACTTTTTATTTTGTGTACTCACACAGATCTAAAATTGCTACTCCAGTTTAGATGAATCTTAGAATAAATACAAAATGCCATTTCAAATGAAGGTATCCTACAAAACCACAAGTAGTGAGAATACAGAGAACACAGACTAGAATATGGGCCTTTATCTAGTATTTTGATTACTATAAAATTATAGCATTTGATTCATAATTCAGCTTCTGGTGGTCTCTATTTCTTGGGTTTGAAGAGAGAAATGACTCATTATGTATTTTTAAATGTTCATTATGTATTTTTAAAGTTACAGTATGTTTATTTGGATATGACACCGTGCATTTGCTGTTTCTCTGTATAGAATCAAGTGAAGTTACAGTGCAGTGCTTGACAGGCCATTTTGTTACCCGGGGAAATCTGCAGTGAGAGTCATTTAATGTATTGCAAATGTTAAAGATGCCTTTTTAATATGGGTATAAAACCTGTGACAGGACAAATATCACAAGGAGATGGTACTGATTTACAGCTTTCTAGCTAGACATGTAAATGTTTCAGTTTTGGTTTGAGATGAAATACGAAACATAAAACTCACTTGAGACTACATATGCTTACAGTCTTTAAAACACTTAGAATCAATCAGCCTAGGAATTAACTTATTCTCAGCAGAAGTTAGCATAAGTCATTTTAGAGCTCAGCGTTTACATAGGTCACAAAGGTTGAAAACAGCTGGAGACATACTGTGCATTATTATTATCTATGCAAGTAATGGAATTTTGTAAGTGAAATGTACAATAAGTAACTATTGAAAGAAAAATAGCAGAAACATGAACAATTGCAGTAACTGGTTAACTAAAATAGATGCACTCCTGTTCCAAAGACATCTTGTTAGTTAGCGACAAGCTAATTAATTAATGACCAAGATTTAAACCAGGTGCCTGTGATTTCTTTTAACTGTGGTTTATACTGGGATGTAACAAATGCTGATTAAAAAAGTACTAAATACTTAGTCTAGAATTTAACTGGGTGCCAAATATGCATTTGGGGCCGTATTCTTCAAGTTGCTCATTGTTTCCTGTGAGGCAGTCATCAACTAGGAGGGATATTGGAGCCCTTCTTGAAGGTCTGACTGAGTGCTGAGGGCACTCAGCCTTTGATCTTTTTTAGTTCACAAGGTGCCTGAGGCACAAAGTGCTATAAATGCTTACTAGACTCAATTGTGTACTATTACTTATGCACAGAATTTGGATTTTTATGGTTTAGATTTCTCATAAAACTGTTTGGGACTAACAGTATTTCCCACCTGACATATTGTCTAACTCTTTGGACTCATAACATTTGTCAAGCAGCTGAAAGGCCTTTCTATGTCAAAATGCCCCGGATTTCAGAAGTAGCCACTGACTCTCTCATGCCCGTTCAAAGAAAGTTGGAGCACTGCTAAACCACTCTAGGAAGCCTGCAATCTCCCAGTCCCAGTACTAGAAAAACAAGATCTATGATCAAGCAGAGATTGTTTCCTTTGACAAGTTGCCATTTCACTGACGAGTTGCCATTTCACAGTCAGAGGAATTGGGAAGTATTCCTACAGTCCTCACCTCTTTTGATCCTCCCCAGTTACTATTGTAACACAGCTCTTGTTCTGACACCTGAATGTCTGTAACCTTTCTGTAAAGCTTCAGCAGAAGTTGTTTGGGACACTGAATGTTAAACTTTAAGTGATTTAAGGGAAAATTTGTCACTTGATGTTCTGCAGGTGAAGCATCCTGACAGAAAAGCCTGTATGAATAAATGAGAAATAGCAAATGATCTGGTCCCTTCAACAACATAATCCAGAAGCACTATATAGACCCCTCAGGAGGGAGCTGGAAATTTTTACTTACAAGTAGTTTCAGGGTATGTTTAGTCACCACAACCTGAGATTTCTTCTCACTTGATCACAAGTAATATGCAGCCAAGATCCTCCTTTGGGATGTAAAGCAGCAGAAGGTAAGTATACCCCTGCCCCACTGGGGAGGCTGCTCTCCTCTCTGTAACAGCTGCCTGAGCTTTCCAGTGAGGAAACAGAGGCCATATTTCACTGAAGCCCGAGCCACAAGCCTGTAAACTTGCTCCCTGTACTGCAAGCAACACTCATTTCTCTGCCCATAGCACCTCTGTGCTTTGTGGCTGCTGAGAAGACTACTTCACAGTTGAAGCTGCCACCACTCAAGACTGCACGCTGAAAAGGTAGACAATTCTGGGTTGCAGGTAAGTCAGGTTCCTTGTAAACATGGGAAAAAAGGACAGTCATCCTCTTGACAAAATGGACTTGTTCCTAACTTCTAAGTTAGTGATAGAAAAGTTCTCCAAAAGGAATTGTCTGTGTTTCCTGTAAAGATGATGGCCAAAGGAAATATGTAGTTGAATATATGGAAAGATCTGGCCTGTCTGAATATGGCATCTAAGCTTAGGACCTAACTGCTGTATTTAGTTTCTAGGGTGGGTATGTTATTTAAGGGAAGGCATCTTTCTTGGTTCATGTTAGATTGCTCAGACCCAAAAGATGGCTCATGAGTCATGCAGATAATGCTTGAAAAATCAGAACTAATCTCTGAAACGCTCCGATGGTCTGCATGTCTCTCTATATTACACATTTTCTTCAGTGTTCCTTAGATAGTTATATGATTAATGCCTTCAGGTCTTACATATTTACATGAACACAGTGAATAGTTCCAACAGCTTTGCTCTCATTTCTTTAAGGCACCTACAGTGTAGATGCACACAATCAGTACGTCAAAGAGACAGAGCTTTAATAGCAAGTATCCCATTTACTCATACCTGATCAGGGCATTGAGTATACCAATACATGTGGTAAGTTCCACACCACCTACATTTTCCAACAACTGTCAAAGGGCATCAGAAAAATATACGATCTCCTGATTTCCTAAAATGTGCTGTAAAGAAGAGGCAGAGATCCATAAAATACACAAAGTGTCTCAAAATGTCTCAGTAGTGTGCTGCTCCTGATCCTGTTTAGTGCTCACAATGGTGTGTAATACAGTTGGGTTCATTGCAGATTAGAATGAGGCAATGTGTTGCCAGTTTGAAAAGAGTGTTAACAATTAAAAAAGTGCTAATCAAAGCAAAAAGATGAAACATTACACAGCTATTAAGAATATTATTCAGTCCTTTTAAATGATTGCCAGTTGAGATACTTCTCTTGTTAAATCATTCTTGTTAGGTATTGTACTGAATGCCAGTTTTCAAGAACAAGAGAGTCCACAAGCTTAGCTCATTAATGAAGACACAACCTGGTAGGTAATTTTATAATTAAAATGGATATTTTGAGGACTAGGTTGATTTTTACTACATATCCAATTATCAGTTCAGTGAGAGATTTTTTTGCAAAAGGATTTTCATGCTAAATTGTAAGAGTATCTGAAGAGATTAAAAGAGGGGCACAGTTGAACATTTCTGTGACTGTTTTGAGCAGAACAGCCTTAAAATGTTCTGTTTATTAACACAGTGGAGAAAGGTTTGTGTAAGGTTAATGTTAGAATCACTTAGGATGATAACTCCTTCTGCAAAGCATCTGCATAAATTAGAAAAAGCTGCCAGATTTCCATCTGTTAGCAATACAACTTCAGCCACAAAGACAACTGTCGTGACAACCACACTGAGTTAGTCTTTCAAATAAAACCTGTTAAAAGCTACTGCCCCCCAGCCTCCACCCACTGCAGTTAACGGCATTAAATAGCACTCTAACTGGTATTTATTTTCTTAGGCATTCCTCACTTGTGCAGCTGCTGGCTCACTGGCCTTTGATTTAAAATAACCTCAACAGGATAAGAGTTTACAGTCTCTGAAGGTCATGATGTATATGAAGTGCTTGTCTGAAAGAAACATCCAACCTGAACTTTCTCAGGCTGATGTTACTGGATTCTGTATACTTGTCTCTCACCTATTTTGCATGGTCTCATGTCTGGGAACTGTGATGGTTCAGATGATTTCTTCCAGATGATGACTAACCACAAAGAGACCACTGGGGCTGTTCTGGACAAATGGTCTAGGTTTAAAGGTGGTAGGAATCACCTTTAGGGCCTTTTCTCTCCTCCCAATTCAAGCTCCTCCTGAAGTCTTTGATGAACTTGGGTGGCACAGCAAGTTCAGGCTAGTTTCAGCTCATCCATGAAATCTGTGCTGACAACAATATCAAAGCTATTAGAAAACTCATTTGTAGAAGGTCCCTCATTCAACAGTCTATTTTTACTCAGGCATTTCAGCGTTTCAGGGTAATGCATATACCACCTACTGACCTTTGTAGGAATAGGCTTAACATTTCTAAAGCCCTCATGGAGATGTGGATATAATAATGAATAGACTTTCTTGTACTGGTAGAACTATTTTTGTGCTGTTTTGTTACTGTTGCCATAATGTGGACTGGGCTGCTGTCAGGGACAGTCCACTGGTAGGGCTAAGGGTGCAGGATTCCTTCCCCCATCCATGGGGGGGCTGTTTGTCCATCTGCCATGGCAGTCCCTTGTCCCTCTAGCACTGGTTATAGAATCATAGAATCATCTAGGATGGAAGGGACCTTAAAGATCATCTAGTCCAACCATCAACCTAACTCTGACAAAAAAAAAAAAAGAAATAAAAATCACTAAACCGTATTTCCTGAGGACCATGTCAACCTGTCTTTTGAATGCCTCAGCCATTTCCCTGGGCAGCCCATCACAATGCTTGATAACCGTTTCAGTGAAGAAATTTTTCCTAATATACAATCTAAACCTCCCCTGGTGCAACTTGAGGCCATTTCCTCTTGTCCTATCTCCTGTGACGTCAGAGAAGAGACCTACCCCCGTTTCTCTACACTCCCCCTTCAGGTAGTTATAGAGCACGATAAGGTCTCCCCTCAGCCTACTCTTCCCCAGACTGAACAACCCCAGCTCCCTCAGACTCTCCTCATAAGACTTGTGCTCCAGACCCCTCACCAGCTTCGTTGCCCTTCTCTGGACCTCAGCACCAGAGCACCTCAATGTCTTTTTTGTGGTATGAGGCCCAAAATTGTACACAGACCTCGAGATGTGGCTAAGTTTGGAGTGGTAGATCACGGTGTTGCCACTGAAGGATGCTCCCAGCATCTTATAGTTAGGCCACCTGAAAAGATTGAGAAATAGAGTTTCTGACTTTCTTCAGCAGACAATACAAAGATGGTTCTTGTGTCTGCTGGAAAGCATTGTGACAAAGCTGTGCAGTAGCTCTTTATGAATTTAACTCTTCTTCAGCTTATCTGACAAATAGTGTCTGAACACCATATGGAACATTTTGTAAGGCTCAGTGTTCATCCTTTAAGATTCCCATTTGGATGACAAACCAAATGACTTCTGATTTACTGTCAGTCCAGGGGAACTCTTCTTCCTTATCTACCTCTGCTCTTTTTGCATTGTCAGCTGGATGGAGGAAAAAACCAACTCATACTGTGCTGTTCAGCTCAAGGCATGAAGGTAAATTCTGGGAAGAAGTGGGATAGAGGAGATGGTTAGCTATGCTGCTGCACTCTGTGGGTGCTCAAAATTGCATGTGGGTGAGCTGTGTACTGGTGGTGGGATGGTGCCAGGTAGAGGTATGAGAAGAAACCAGCATCAACCCTCCCTGCAAACTCAGTGCAGAAGCAAGAAGAGATTTTATTGATGCTATGAGGCACAACGGATCTATTGAATAAAAAGAGATGATACAGGCTAACAGTGGGGTGCTGCAGCACAATAACAGTAATATCCTGGGTTCAAAACCAACCTCACTGCCCTCTGTCTGGCTCAGGTGTGCTGAAATTTAGTCAATAATGACACAGGATCTTCAAAGCCTTCACAGCGTCGGCCAATTAAAATTCCTTCCCTAGCACTTTTATTCCTGTTTGTTAAGGGTTAGATCAGGCTTTTAACTTCAAGCAAGGAGCTGTGGGAGGCTCTTTGGAGTAATGCTCCTTCAAGCACATCCCTCTTATGTGGGAGGCATGATGATAATCAGCTGCGGCTCTTTCCAGGACACAGCCTGGGGAGGGGGCAGGGAAGGTGATGCTGCAGCCGTGCAGCGGCTGAGATAAGAGGCAGCCCCGATCTCAGGGTGCCCTCTCTATGGGCTGGTGGCTGGCTCCCTGCACTGCCAGTTGCTCCCCTTGGGACCAGGCAGAGTGTGAAGGTGGAGGGACAAGTTTTAGGTGGAGGGACAAGTTTTAGGTGGAGGGACATCACATCCAAGGTGGGGGGAGCAAGCCGAACTCACTGCCCCTCCTTCCTCTCTCCATACTCAGTTAGCTGGAGTTGCCTGGCCCAGAGGAAGGACACACACTACCAAAAGGCATCACAACAGGGAATCTTCTGTATTGCTGGAAGATTCATCAAATGTACCAATAGCTCCTTCAGTGGCAACACCGTGATCTACCACTCCAAACTTAGCCACAACCATGTCTTGTGGTATCAAAAATAATCTTGTGAGTTTCCTCTAAGCAATTGCAACCAGAAGTGACAGCAAAGTTTGCCCTGCTAATGCAATTGCACTATCTACTGATACAGTAACAGTTAATGTCACCACCCCCTAACAACATTAGCCTGATCTGTAAACAGATAAAACAGAGGCTGCTGGTGATGTAACTTTGTTGATCATAAGATTAGAGATCCTGCTGGTCTTTGTTTGAATCCTTTAAAGAAAATCAGAGAGATTAAGTAGAGAATTTCCAGTGATTTTATTATTAGTGTGTAATGTGTTTACTTAGTCCTGATTAAACAAGATAACTTGGTAAAAAAAAATATGCATGCTTTCACCAGCTCTGGAAGGGATAATCAAACTGGGGAAACTTTCCAGTACTCTTTGGTTACAAAGCAAATGTGACAATCAGCGCAGCAACCAGCTGTAAAAAGATCATGGTCCTGGAACAGAAATCATCTGCTTTTGTGTGCAAGTTCTGAATTCTCCCTGCAGTGCAACCGGAGACGCGCAAGAGGCTCAGTCTTCGTGAAGAGTCATTAACAGCAGAGACGTGATTTCACTGTGTAGATGGGAGGGGGTGTATTCCCTTGGGTTAGGATCCAAAACGCACCAGGTTAGCCACTTGCTGCTTAAAGAAAGTCTTTCACACCAGAAAAGATGTTCAAACATGGGAGACTGAATATAATTATTTACATTAAACTCACATGTTTTTTCCTGACGTTTTTTCCTCCTTATTGGTGGTGCGTATGTTCCAAAGCCAAGCCCCGAAGGCCTTGCTCTGTCTAAACTCCCAAAGAGTGTTTAAGCGGGGACTTTGTGGCTCATAAGTAGCTTTTTCTTCCTGGTAGCTCATTTTCCAGAGAGGTCATGTAATGAGCATATCATTCACTACTTTGGGCTGCATATTTTACACTCACAAAACAAACTGAAGATTTTCTTGTTTCTGTTGACGCACTCAGCAGAAAATGGCAAGATTTTGTCAAAAAATACAATATTTGAAGATTTGGGGGAAAATTTAATTTCAGTTATTCAAGATTTCTTTTTTTGAGAAGACTGCCTTGTGCTCAGAAAAAAATAAAACCACGCTTTAGTTAAAGACACAGATCTAAAGCAAATTGTAAAGCAGCCTCATAGTGAGATAGTTCAGTGTCAAAGAAAACACAGCTGCTGGTATCTCTCATCAGTAGATGCCAGACCCTTCACACTTCCTTAATGCTTTAGGAGTAGCGCGAACATCCATCTCCAAGCAGGAGGCTGGTGTCTGCATGCTCAGAGAGTGCAAGGACGGCAGCTGTGTTGTGTATTCAGCATTTCACCCAGGGCACTGTAGGGCTCCCACAGTTTGCTTCCGATGAGAGACCAGGGAGTGCTAGCTGTTGCAGCACGGAGCAAAACTTACGCTAGCTGGGTTTGAAAGCTAGAATAGGTGCCCCTTGTTCCGCAGGACTGACATATCCACTCACTCAACTCCTTGGCCAAGTCCATAACCATAAAAACATCAAGATTTTGTAAACTATTAAAAAAATCAAGGTGAGAGAAGGGTTTTACTTGAGACTTCACTGTGGAACAAAGGTGCTGTCCCAACTAGTGCTGCCTTCTCTTATTTGTGGTTCAATATATTGACCTGTGTGGTTTTTTGTCACAAAATTTCCATCTCAGCACAAGGGCTCAAAAAATGAATGAAAGGAGATTCAAGGACACATTGCAAGTGGTGATTTCACACAGACTGAAACAATTACCAATATCATGATACTTGTTGCACCATGCTGATCTCTGTTGCTTTAGAAGATGGACATTATTAAATCTCATTTTGTGACCTGGATGGAGGGATCCCACTGAGAATATTGCAGGAAAACAGTCCTTTGTGGGGTGCAAAGGGCACATCTAGCTATGTAGGTTCAAGCAGTGCTTGACTGAAGTGGAGCAAGAAAAGATGTTCCTTCTGCTGATTTGGGTTTTATACCAGTCCTGCTTGTAATGAACTGAGATCTCCTAAGTGTTCTGCTTGTTATTATAGCTCTGTTAAGATAGCTCTCAGGAGACTTGCGTTGAAGACTCCTTTAGTTAGTTTGCTGCAAGAATTGATCATTGAACTCAGACAGGGGATGCTGAGTTTGATCTTAGTATAAATCATCACTACCACATCTGACATGATTCTGATGAGTATGAAGCTATACATACAAATTGTACACTGAGTTGTGATAAGAAATGTGCATCATGTATGTGCATTTATTCCATTTTGTGGGGATTTCATAGCTTTGCCTGCAGGGAAAAAGAAAGCCTCCCACTATGCCATAGAAAAATCCTAAGCATTGGCTGCTCTGTTCCTGGGATACAGTCTCATTTTACCACAGGCACAAGGTTGTTCATTTCTTCCTTAGTATTAACTAGGTCACATGGAATGATGTCCTGCAGTGTAAGAGAGTTCATCAAGGCTGTCCTCCCGGGCTGAGGAGGCACATTGCTGCATTCTGGCCTGGGAACCTGCTCTTAAATTTGTCAAAATTGTGAAGGCATCCTATGGAATAATAATCCCAGATGGCAATGCTGTGATACTGAGTGAAAATCAGCCGTTGCAACCCAAAAGACATCAGTCATCCTAAATGCACAGATCTGCCTGGTGTTTTTTGTCAGTTTTCAAACCATTTCAAAGGATCTTGAACAAACAATATTTTGTAAGAAATTTTAACACAGATTTTCTTCTCCCCTACTATAAAATCCAAATTTTCAATATTTTTCAACCATTTAATGTAATTCCACAGGTTTCTTCTGCAGTTAAAAATTTTATTTTTATAGTTTTCTATTTCTGGGTTGGGTTTTTCTTAAAAAAAGATTTCTGACACAAAAAAATGTCAAAAGGATTTTTTTTATGACAACAAAAAGATAAAAGAAGAAATAGCTACAGTTATTGGACAGTTTGCTATTAATATGTTTCCTAAAGTGACATTTTTTTAGCTTCAGGTTCCTCTGCAAAGTGAATTGTTTATCCATTGAATGTTACTCTTCAGCAGAAAAATCTTCTTCCCATAACTGTAACATATTTCTCATCAATATCTTGAAGGGGAAAGTGAAGAAGTTTGTTCTCTGTACAACTGATATTGGAGTGGGCAGACAAATTCACATTCATAGCAGGCAAACTGTTATTTGTTCCCTTCAGAACATATCAACTGTAAATGTTTATGAAGTGCAACACAGTGAATAATTCAGATGTAAGTGGAATGGAATAAGCAAAAGGAATTAGGAAAGATGAATGTCTTGAGGAATTACACGGCCAGCATAAACTTACAAAGTATGGAAGATTACTTACAACCTGAGCACAAATTTGGAAAGGTAACATTAATCTCACCTGATGTTAGCATGATTAGTTCTCTAACTCATGTTTATAACTGAAGGACAAAGATAAGCACCTTAATCAAGTGTTCATTATGATTGAAGTGACATCATTTCAATAGGCAGAATGGGTTATCTTCTAGAAATGGCAGTCTTTCTCCATCCAAGACAACTAATTTATGCTAGGCATTTGCATTTCTGATGACTAAATCTGGGATTAGATAGGTTCTGAAGCCTGATGAGCAACTGGAGGAGACAAAGATTTAAGGACTTGGGAGGGCTTGTAGATGAGAAGCTCAACATGAACCGGCAGTGCGTGCTGGCAGCCCAGAGAGCCAACTGTGTCCTGGGCTGCATCAAGAGAAGTGTGGCCAGCAGGTCATGGGAGGTGATTCTATCCCTCTACTCTGCACTCGTGAGTAGTGGAGTACTGTGTCCAGCTTTGTAGTCCTCAGCTCAGGAAGGGCATGGATCTGTTGGAATGGATCCAGCAGAGGGCCACAAGGATGATCAGGGGGATGGAGCACCTCCCCTATGAAGCCAGGCTGAGAGAGCTGGGGTTGTTCAGCCTGGAGAAGAGAAGGCTGCGTGGAGACCTTATAACAGCCTAACAATATCTGAAGGGAGCCTACAGAAGAGATGGAGAGAGACTATGAGGAAGAGTAGCAACAGGACAAGGGGCAACAATTTTAAATTGAAAGAGGAGAGATTTAGCTTAGACACCAGAAGGAAATTCTTTACAGTGAGGGTGGTGAGGCACTGTAACAGGTTGCCCAGGGAAGTCATGGGCAACTTCTTGCCCCATCCCTGGAAGTGTTCAAGGCCAGGCTGGATCAGGCTTTGAGCAAACTGGTCTAGTGGGAGGTGTCCCTGCCCATGTCAGGGGGGTTGGAACTCAATGATCTTTAAGGTCCCTTCCAACTCAAATGATTCTATGATTCTATTAGTAGAAGTCAGGAAGTCCAAAGGTTTTTCTCACAAATGGTGCTGTAGACATTGTGAAGGCTCATCACTGCTTACAATCCTAAATACTAAATTCCCAGCTTGATACAGAGGTTGCTCCACGTGAGAGGAAGATTACATTTAATAAATGTTTTCCAGTGTGAGAAATAAAAAGAGATCGGGGGGTTTGTGCAGGGTATTGCACAAGGAAATTGTTAAGGCTTTGTGCTCTGTTGATAGTGAGCTTTGCTTATGTGATAATAAAACAAGCAGCTGGAAAAATGTCTTAATTTCATCTAGTCTATTACTGTGCTCACAATGGATTGGTTCTGCAATGACACTATCATATGCATGGCCACCATTAAGAAGATGTATTTCATATTAGGAAGATCATGTATCAGGGATCAGTAAACATTAACCACAGCAACACAGACTTCTTTTTTCTCTTTTCCCTCTCTGACTTTAATTTTTATATATAAGAGCATAATAAAACATAATTTCACCTTCCCCCTCAGTCATTAAAAGAGCTAATGTTGTATGCATATGTATACACACGCACAGAAAAGATGAAGGCTGGAAGAACATCATCTGAACTTCATGGAATATGAGAGCGTTACTGTGCCTTTTGGGGAAGCTGTCACTAGCTGCCATCTCTGGACTTCAGTGGTTCCATGATGAAATTGTTCTCAAAACAGTTCTGTGATGAGCTTGGCTGGTTTTTCAGCTGGAGCCTGCATTTGTAGTTCCTCAGCGTGCTTTGTCCTCAGTGCCTGTGTGGTCGTGCTTTATGTTTGCTGGTAAACACTGTGAGCTGCATTCTGGATGCTTGCAAAGTTCAGATATGGGGTCCTTCACACAGTCCAGCTATATATTTACATAACATTAACAAAAGCATATCATGTGACCTCCAAGGATCTGCTAGCATTTTATTTGCCTTCAAAGTCCCTAGACATACATGGTGGTATTCTGTGGGAACCAAATATGCGCCAATGGAGACTAATGTGACAACACATGATCACTGGCATGTAGCTGTACACATCTACCCTCTGTCATTTGAACCAAGCTCAGTAAACTGAAATGGTCACCTTCATAATTTTAATGGGTTATGTTCATCTGTCTTTGCAAAAAAGACACATTTAGCCCTACATTTCTAAACAAAATCTTGGGAATTTTGATAAGGTGCTTGGTGACAAAGAAAATGTATGAAGATGAAATCTCTGTGTCATTTTGCTAGAATTTTGCATAGAATATCCTTTACATATGAATTTTCATCTTCAAAGTGTTTTACAAACATTTCTCCACCAGCGTTGATGTAATTCTAATCACTCTAGCAGATGTTGTTTTGCTGGACTGTGATACCGTGTCCCTGTATCCAGTAACCCGTGCAGACTTGAACAGAAGTACAAGCTGCAGCAACAGCGTGGTCTTCTGATTTAGCTTTGATGGATGTTATTAAAGCTGAAGATAATATGGAAGCAAATGCATCTGTGATTTGGAAAAAGAAACATTTGGTGGTTTAGTGGATTTATTTTTTATTCAAAACCCAAGTTCTAAGCTAGGAGATGAATAGTGAGCTGGAGGAATTAGGGAAACTACATTACTGAGCATAGGGTAAACATGCATGCAAAAAAAAATACAAAAGTGTGATGATGAGTTGGAGCTTTTACAGTGAGGCAGTGGATAAAATATTTTTCTTTTATTAGAAAACACAGCTATATGTTGAAAAGTGGCAGAGTCTAGAGAGAAATTTGGGATATTAAACTCAGGTGAATACCACCCTTTCTCAGATTCATTCTCATCAATGTATTTCCTAACTAACATAAGCAGAAGAAAAGTGGAAAATTTCTTATAGCACAACTGATTTGAAAGTACTCTGCTACATGTAGATTGATTACCTAATTCTAGATCTCTACATTCTTGTAACACTCAGAACTGGGTTGGTTATTACACCAGCTCCTCTTCCACCTTTTGGAAATTCCTGCTCTTTTTCAAAAAGTTTCGCAATAAAAACATTTCTCCCCTCAGATACTCCCCTTGTTTGCCTATTAATAGGCATTATGAAAGTTGGTGAAATAAAACCAAGAGTCATGTTTCACTTCAGTTAAAAAAGACTAAGGTTCCTTAGCAAGCTTTTGCTTTGATAAATCTTAACCCAATGCACTAAAGCACATCTCCATGGGCTTTCCACTGCCACACACGTTTGTGTGCATACATGCCACTCACATCTAATTCCTATTTCCTCCCTTGTAGAATGCTTGTTCCTCAGCTTCATGTCCTATAAGGATCTAAAAGCATTCCTACTTTGAGCAAGGCAAATTTTTTTTCCTACTACTGATGTTTCCAAATGGCTCAGTCCCAGGGTCACACAGAAACCAGATCTTTCATCTTTTTCTTGCTAAAGCACAGAGAGAGAAAGTCAACCTGGGACTTGAGTCAAGATCTCTGGCACTGTAGGCAAGCGCCCTAACCACTAAGCTGTGGTAATTGGTGAGTGGATTCTTCTATCTCTTATTTTGACCAGAAATAATTATTGGCCTTCAGAAGCTTTTCTTCATGAAAATGCTCTGGCACATAGCCACATTTGGGCAGCATAGCAAATTATTAGCAAATATAAGGTAATTTGAATGTCTCTGTAGACTAAGAGAAGACACTTAAGCAAATTGCCTTATTTCACCTTCAGTAACCTACAAAGTTCAAACCCAATCTGACATTTTCCCCAGTTCAGTTAGACGAAGATAATATCTTGAGCCATGCACCCCTGAGTCTGCTACAAGCAATCACTACTGGGACATTCTGGTTACAAGTCTCAGATTTGCTATATCTGTTGCAGGCCAAAACATATTCAATGAAAAATTCTTAAACAGGATTTTAGCTGGAATCACTGCTGGAACAAAGGTAGAAAAAGAGTAAGAGTATTTTGGAAGATCTTGAGATCAGTGTTGAGACTATGTGATAGAAAGAATTGTATATAAGGGGAACATGGCTGAAAAGAGATGTTTAAGGCAGAGGCAAATCCTTTCCAGTAGAAAAAATGTGTATTTTTAAAAAACATGTTAACATG
Organism: Scolopax mira; assembly: GCA_004320125.1. NCBI lineage: Eukaryota > Metazoa > Chordata > Aves > Charadriiformes > Scolopacidae > Scolopax > Scolopax mira. The sequence goes on along the minus strand of BJBW01004020.1, from coordinate 96,969 downwards.
GAAGAAGGAAGAGACTTATAGCTTTGTAATGAGAGAATGAAGAGGAAGGAAAAGCTATAACCTACCATTTCCAGGTGATATGAGAATCTGCTACTTCTCTGATTGATACTGATTTTACCCAGAGAGATGAGATACATGACAGCTTCTAAAAACTAATTGTAACATTCTCACCTTGAATAGTTCAAAGTCACGTCAAGCTTGATATACCTAGTAGCAGGACTTACAATTTTTGCTGTTCAGATTTTCCTATGGCGGTTGGTAGCACTACATCAAAACAATCAGCATTCAAAGTTGATCAACAAAAGTTGCAGAGATTAAGAGTGCTTCTCACTTCTGTCCATCAGGCTATGGCAGTTCTCCTTCTGAAATTGAAACATCCAAATCAGAAGTCTTTTAGAAGTCTAACCCTATATTTCATTGCATGTGCATTCAAATTTGTGTACAGGGAAGTGTGTAGGAACAGTATTCTATACAAATAATGTCTGCAGGTAAGATGGGAGGTGGGTAGATCACAGCAAGATACAAAGGCTAATTTGGGGGTGAGTGTTTCAGCTTATGTATATCAAAGCATTGATGCATGAGTCATTGGCACAGAATGACTAATTTTTTGCATCAGAGTAATAGAATGTTCTTGCTTATTGCTTTTGAATAATGCCAAATGAAATGATTCTTCTTTAAATCAATCATCTTCTCTGTTTGCTGCATAACAAAGATACTGGTTCTTAGACAATACATAGATGGATGTCCTAAATATGCCAAATATGATAGAGAGAAGAAAGAGAGAGACAAAGAGATAAAGAAAGCATAAGAAAGAAAGAGATAGAGAGAGAGAGATAAGGAAAGAAAGAAAAGAAAGAAAAGAAAGAAAAGAAAGAAAGAAAGAAAGAAAGAAAGAAAGAAAGAAAGAAAGAAAGAAAGAAAAGAAAGAAGGAAGGAAGGGAGGGAGGGAGGAAAAGAAATAAAGAAAAAGAAAGAAAGAAAGACACCCCCTCCCTCCCAGATACAGTAACAGTATTGTGAGACTGCTTAGTATTCTGATAAAGCTGTGTATAGAGTCAGCACAAAACTTTTTATTGCATACACTTTTTTTGTAACTGGTCTCTGAGAGGTCACTGGACAGGTGTCTTACTATTCTTGCTTAGAATGAAGCCAATAGTAACTGAGAGATGAGGACTGTTAAATATATATTCAGTTCTTAAATTAACAACTTATGACAACTTGAATTAAAACACAATGTGAGGGTATTACATTTCACTCTGAATCCACATGGTAAGCTACAGCAGGTATCAGACCAGCAGGAATCTCTAGTTGTCATACTTGTGGTAACTCTCTAATTATCTATGACATAGAACAGCCTTTTGATCTTGACCATGTTCTACTAATTATTTAATCTTTGACAACATAAAAACATGTTTTGGCACATAACCTAACAAAGAACACAGTGTAAGTTTTCTTGTAAAGCCTACAAAAGCCAACAGCATACCCAAGAACATACACCAAACCTCTCTTAAAACCCTGTTTCCCCCGCTCTCTTTTTATTAAAGCAGGACATGATCCATAACTCCAAAAACAAATAGGCATGAACTTTTCATCTTAGGATAGAATTCATCGCATCTGGTGTCATATATCTATGAGAAAGATATTTAACCCTTAGCTGTCTTTCTTACAGTCAATGGAAAGAAAGAGGCACTTTTAGATAAATTTAGATGTTTACCTCAGAATGAGGGAAATCATACTCTAGAGTTGCCTTTTTTGGTCAACTCACTCTAAAGGCAGGCTTGGGAGACCAGCTTGGATTTAAGTACATCTGGTAAGGGAAATCTCATGTAAGGTTCCTAAGAAAGACTAGATGGATCACACTGCAGAAAATTATTTCCCTAGACTAAAAGAGCATGCTTGGGGTTAAATGAGATGAATTCCAGCCTTGTTGTCTTCTATATATTTGGCAGAACCTGTGTCTGGGTCTGGCCAGAAAACAACGGTTACATTTCACTTAGGAATAAAGTAGAAACATTCTTTGAAATTCTGGAATTTGTGAGAATCTTACCCAGAACAGTAGTCTTCTGGCTAAAGCCTTTGCTGAAGAGTGCTTGGGAGAGAGCCAAGCCCTTGCCTGGCTTGATTAACAGTGAGGAATCAAGGCTACTTAATGTAGGTGAGTGCCCTAACAAATAGGTTTGTGTCTGCTTTTGGGCCTGTTTCACTTCATATCATTGGATCAGGAAGAAAAGTCCTGAATCAAGGCTGAGTAGTATCTTCTGGATGGGCCTCTTACCTATGAAAAAATTTTCTCACTCTAGTATCAGGTGGCCTCTCACCTGTTGTGTCATTAAGTATGGAAATCTCCTTATGCAGTTTTGTTAAAGCAGATATGAGGTCACAAAATTCTTGGGTTCTGAAAACTACCAATTTCTAATGAAAAAGCTTGATGCTGGAAGGTCCTGACCAACAGTCTCAAAAAATAATCTTTGTCTTTCTTCATTTTTTACTTTTCACTAAAATTTCTTTATAAACTGTAATGTAATGGAGAACATCTTTATTGATTATACCAACTTCATCTTCCACAAGAAACACTCCAATCTGACTGCTCTATACTCTGCAGAGAAAAAGCTCTTACTGCTTAATTGTGATAGTCTTTGACAACGAAGAAGAATTCTTCAGTAGCAGCCAATGATTTCAAACACTTTCCTTCCATTTGACGAATATCTAGTTGAAGAGGTGAAAGTGGGACACCAGCTAGTAGTGTCTAAATAGCTCATCCACGTTTGCATACAGCTTCCAGGCTTGAAGCAGAGTTCTCATTTTGCTGCCTTCTCTGTGGCTATTGAGTACGGGGCCAAAAGCCTCCTCTCAGACCCTACAGACCAAGTGCAGCATATAGGCACCACAGCTCCTCCTGGTTCCTATCTCATTCTTTGCTATGGCTTTATGCCAAAGGTCTTATTGAACTTCCTTTCAGCTTCTATCTGGTTCTAAAGATAAACCTCTTCACTTACTTTTAATAGTAGGTTTTCCCCAGCAGCCTTGGCAACCAGTAGTGGGAGGGCAAGTTTCTCTCTTACAAGCAGTGTCAAGAATAAGGAAGAAACACACTCTTAAAATCTCAGTACACTGGAGAAGTGGGCTTGCGGAAAGTTCATGAAGTTCAACAAAAGCAGATGTAAATTCCTCCAATACGTTATAGAGCAGTCCCATGCAAAAGGACAGGCTGGGGAGAAGGTTATCTTGCAGAGAAAACATGGGAGTCCTAGTGGATGAATTGAATTAGCAAAAGCAGGTCTCCAAACTGAAGGAATAGACTGTTCTTTGTTTTGCATTTCTGACACTACATCTGAAGACTTAAGTTCAATTTGGGTCTCCGCAAGGCAATGCTACCTCCAACATACTGGAAGACATCAAGTGTGTCATCAAGGGTTAATGAGATGTTTAACTTGATGTAAAAGGAGCTCCTGAAAAAGCTTGATTTGCTCAGTCTGAAGGAGAAAAGGCAAAGGACAGATCGTATTGGTGTCTTCTCCTGAGGGTGCAAAGTCAAAGCATGAGAAGGAATAGATATAAAATGCAAGACGAGAAAATTTCTAATGGATATCGGGAAAAAAATTCCAACACTGGTGCAAATTGCCTAGAGAGGTTGTGAAAACTCCATCCCTGAAGATACTAAAAATTTTACATCAAAAAGTCATGAGTAACCTCTTATAACAACTAAATCCACCAAATGACATCTTCAAACCCATTTTATGAAGAGGGTCTAGAATGGAGATGTTAGAAATTTAATTTTTGGTATCAGGTGTTAACAATCTGGTGAGATCTTGGATGGTGAATACAATTGTGACAGACTTGAATTTACTTGTTAAAACTATGTTTGTATCATAATTGGATGATCTAGGGGAAATTCAGTCAAGGAATGAATGTAGATTTCTTAAAAATATCTAGTTGTCATATCCATATTTAGAGATAATGTTTTACATAAATGAACTTGCTTTTTTGGGATCCTGTAGTGCTTTAATATAAATTTTTTTCATTATTTGCTATTTACCGTTATTACCTAAATATTACAATTTCTTAAGAGCTGAAAAAGCTGTATGATAGAACTCATGTTTTATAGATAAAAAGAGAAGTAAAAAGTTTCTGATTTTGAAAAAAAAATAGATGTTTTTGTTGCTCTGAGTGTTTCTGGTAATACAGGATGTGTGACCATGACATAGTAGAAAGACACTGTGCAGATGAGGTTCAACCTATTCCTTTCAGACGTCTAGTTCTGATGTTCTACAGAACAAGGTGCAACCCTTAGAGATAAGGAAGTGCCACTGTTTAGAAATCAAATTCATTTTGACTCAGAAGGCTTAAGGCGGTAGAGAGCAATACAATCTCCTAGATCCGTGCAGTGCACTTAACTTTTATTACTCTTTTTCTTTTTCCTTTGAGACACCCACATGAAAGTTGCATGGCTGGTTCCTGTTGCTGTTGTTTACTGCAGTTGAACATCGAATAGTTAGCTATTTCTTGTGACATTTTTCATATACCTCAAACATCAGTTTCTGTGCTATTCCAGAAAAATGTCTATTTTGCATGAATACTGCAGAATTTACCTTTTAAAATACATAATTTATGGGGAAGTTAATCTCTGGTTATTCTATCCAACCATTCTCCCTTTTCACATTTTCTAACTGGGATACCTGAAAGAGTTTCTTACAGAGCAGTCACTGAATGACTTGAAGACTGTGGTAAATATGTTAGCATTTTACTGGCATTTTGTAGAGTGATTTAAACCTTAGAATCAACATAAATTGCACAGTTGTTTGGTACTTGATTATGTGCCTACTGCTCCATTTATGCTGGGGAGACTCTGCATCTCTTTGCACTAGGAGAGGCTCTGAAAGGAAAAGAGAAGATGGTTATTAAAAAAGGGAAAAGCCACAACTGTATAAGGAATCCTTCCAAATACCTACATCATGTCTGTGAGGATATACGTTGAATTACTCTGTAGAAAGCAAATGGAAACAGAGGCCTCTGCATCCTTCAGCATATGCTCAGCACGCTGATGGAGAAGTTCTTATGTGAAAACCAGGAAGGACCTATAAAAGAAGCAAGAACTTTGAATCTAAGGCACTGAGAAGAAAACTGGCTTCATGGAGCTTTCTTTTTCCTTCTGAATCAATTTAGAGCCTGTGAAAGGTGCTGAACTGACAGACCAAATTCCTTTCTTAATACACAAAACAGGTGCAGCATATAGTGATTTTGGAGCTTTCGCCACTCTACCGGTGATTTTCAGCCCTGGTTGAGGGGGACCACCTCCAGGCAGAGAGAGAAGTTCATCTTCCAGGCCTGTACGTTTTTTCCCCTGTGTTCACTGCCAACAAAGACACCAATTAGTGCATAGCCCCAGCATTTGAAGCAAATGAAAAGAGAGACAACAGAATAAAGGGAGAGATGTGTTTGTCCCTGGAATTCTGTTTTTACATTTATTTTGGATTTTACCAAGCCCTACAATTGTTTGCATTATTTTAAGGAAAAAAAAAACAAACAACAAACCAGTCTCATTACCATTGGATATGATGATGGGGGAAATGGGCTGGAAAAATCCTGGACCTTTGCTGTGCCTTACTCTGGAATTACAAAGAGTAGGGCAAATTCTTTACGGCTGTGCCATTCAGCTATTATGTTTAACAATCTAATTAGAAAGGCTGTGTTGCTTTTCCCCATTATAAAAGCAAAGACAGTGCACACAAGCAAAACCAATTAGAAAGCTGTAGTTTACAGAACTGACTTGCCTTGAGGCTGGTTTCTAATGAACCCCCAGTAGATGGTTTCTATCCAAAAGCAGGACAGAAGAAGCACAGCGATAACACATGCTATCTTTCCTGTAATCAAGTGCTAATGCCTGCTCTAGTCCAGGGATCTGTCACTTGAGGTGGATGCTCCTTTCTGCAGACGTACTTGCCACCAGCACCAGCACTGTGACACTAACTGGGCTGATACTGCATGTCCCCAACACTGCTAAAAATCATGCTAGCAGGTGGCAATAAACCTAAAATGTTCCTCTCAGTTTTATGATTGCTACTTTCTGCTCACCAGGGACTTATTTTAATTTAAAGCAGGCACAAAAAGATACAATAACCTGCATGCTTGCCACGCTTTTATTTTTCAGTGTGTATGGCTCAAATTAAGGGAGACTGCATTGAGTAGATTGCTCACTGCAAGTTAGTCATCTGTTTAGTGTCTCTGATGTCCCACAAGGCAGTTGTGGTTGTTTACAAGTCTATTAATTAAAAAGAAAATGACTAAGGAATCTACTCAGTGGGTTGATGAACCATTCAACCACTTCAAAAATAAGGAAAACATTAAAACAGCAACCCCCCCCCCCCCCCCCCCCCCCCCATTCCTTTTCTTGAATAGCCTGATAACAGGTATTTGTTTGAACTGAACTTTATAGGGCTTGCGGAAAAACAAGCTCTTGTCATCACTGCATTTAAATGAGTTTTATGTACAAGAAACTGAGTATCCCTGTCTGAGCTAGAATAGATGAGATTGTGTCAGCATTCCCATTAAAAATGCCCCCATATTCAGTGGGCTATGAGTCACTTATAAAAATTCACTCCAGGCTAGAATTTTGCATTATTTGACAGTAATGCTTGGGTCAAGGAGGCAGGCTGGGGGCTCACAGAGAAGTTTATGAGTATAAATTCATGTATATTCATAAATTAAAATTACTTGCACAACTATATATTCGTATATTTATTCAGCATATAGCATTGCTATTACTTTTGCTATTACTTATCACCTCAAACATCATTTCCTCACTCATATGATTTTCAATTTCTCCACTTGGGACACAAATAAGTGCAGAAGTTGTTCTCGTCCCTCATTTTCACACACTGCTTACCTCCTCTCCCCATTTTTTGAGTGGAGCATATAGGGGTGATGGGGGTTAAAATAAGATGAGAAAAAAAGGAAAAATCTGAATCTTGGTGATTAAAGAATGGAAATCCAAATTGTTGTGTTTTGCAAAAACTTAAATAAGACTGTGAAAGTTAAGACAAAGCAAATAGGAATTTGAAATGCTTTTTAGTTACAACACTACTGTAGAAAATCTGAATTTTTTAATTATATTTTTTAAAAAACATGTATATTTTGCAAGGAGGCAGAAGAAAATTTCAAACTACCTGTCATTATTAGAATGCTTTTAAAATGAAATAAGGGAAAAAATTTACACTTGAGGATAAAAGCTTGATCTGGCAGAAGAATTATATGTTCAAATTCACCTAGGCAATGGCAAAAAGAAATGAATGAAAAGGGTAAAAATTGTTATCTGAAATGCTTTCAATTTATGTCTGCAGTTACTGCTTTTTAAAGAAGTTACTTTTGAGGTTGGTCAAATGGAATAAATATCTAGTTATGAACTTTAATAAATTCCGCCCACACTAACAGAGGTAGCTTAAACTAACCCTGTGGGTGAAGGTAAACACAAAAGAAGGGGTTACCTAGGCTACTGTATATTTGCAAGTACTTGCCAATAATATCTCCAAATGTAGCTTAAAAACCAACCAAACAAAATAGATAATGAATGCTTGTAAGGATTAGGAAAAGTGCCAAAGATAACAGATCAAGGAATAATTCTTCATGGGAAAAAAATGTAGGATCAGATTTCTAAAACTAAAGCTAGTATGAATTCTTTATACTGAGGCAATTTAATTCTCAAAAAAAAAGAAAGTGCTTTAGTGGGTGGGTGAGATGAAAAAGCAGCTTTATAGACCTCTTCCTATGTTTTCAATGGTCAGTTATTGTTTGGAGTAAAACTAGGTCAATCATTGTTGGTTCAAAACGAGGTAAAAATTATGTCTGGATTAATTCCAAGAGCTTTCTGCTTTCCCCCCCTTTTGTACTATGCAAATAATACAAAAGATGTATTTTTCCATTGATTGACAGTCCACTGTAAGATGTCTTCTCAAACCTCAATAATGGCATTTCCCTGTTGCCAGCCCTAAAACAGAGCAATTCACTGATGATGATTTTCAAGTTTAACCTCCACATAGTGGACAGGGTATCTGTCTGGGGATGGCAGTCAGTTGATCTATATGAGTGTCCAGGCTCTGAGACCCCCATACCAGGATGGGGATAAGACTTTGTGTTGATTGAGCAAAACTAAACAAAAGTGAAAAGGAATAGGGAAAAGACGCATCATTTTAACGACCTCCTTCAAAACATGTTTCTTACAACTCTCTGTGTATAGATTTGTTATTTTCATATGCTTTATTATTTTGTCTTGCCATTTATACCTCCTTTACCTGTCTTTCAAGACTGTTTTGCATCTTTGTGTGGAAGAACAAATCCTGAAGTGCTGGGCAAACCTCAAAACAAAATCTGGAAAGAAATCAGTCCCTGAAAGAATGTAATCCTGTGCTTATGTACCCTTCACACGTGACTAAGGACCAAATTGTGGCCCCATCCTGTTCTTTCGCACAAAGGTCTAAGATACATAGACACATCCACTTCTGCGAAGAGCTTCCTTTCAAAGGAGTGCAAATATAGAGGAACCCTTGAGTAAGACAGACTGGAGAGCCATTTTGTCTGTTGCTCTGTCTGATATAACCAGTACCAGATGCTACAAAGCACGACAGAAGAACCTTGCAGGATGCAGAGGCAGAATAATCTGCCTCCACAAAGATCTCCTGATCCTACTCACTAATTGTCAGAGATTAGTTTAAGCCCTGAAGCACTAGGTTTAATATCTCTTCCAGAAGTTTTATTTTCTTTAATTATGATAACTCTGGATATCCATGATATTGATATAATATCCAATCTCTTGATGAATCTGGTTAAGTTTTTGGTCTCAACAACTTCCTTTGGCAATGACTTACACAGTTTAATTACACGTAATATAAAAAGGTATTTCCTTTTATCAGTTTTGACTTGCCCACCTTTTAATTTCAGTGAATGCTTTGTTGTTCTTCCTTCCAGAGCCAGAGTGGAAGCCCCTGATCTGTTTTCTCTGTGCTGTTTTATATGATAATATTAATTTGTAAAATGTTTTCATTTTGCCCCACATTCACCCTTTTACAAGGGGAAAAATCTCTGTCTTTCCAATTTCTCTTCATATGACCACATTTCCATTTTTCTGTGAACTCTCACCAAGTCTGTCTTATTGTTTTATGGGACACAGTGTCTGGTGCTGCAAGAATTATCTGAAGTATGCTCTATCATTTTTATATGTAAGGGTATTATGATGTTTTCCATGCTGTTTCCATCCTCTCCTGTATGCTTCTACAGCATCTGAATGCTGTTAGATTTTTTTTGGACGACAAGCATGCTCTCAGTGTGCTGTCTGCCGTGGTATCTACATTTTCCTACTGAACTGAGCCATTATATAGACTTTAATGCCTAGTAAGAGTAATTTAACTTTTATCCTCTGATGTGCTTTACTTCACACTTATCAGTGATAGTTGCAGCTAATTTAGAGCTGTCTGTTCCTGACTAACTGAAGTGATTTTGGATGAGGTCCAGTCTCCACAAGTAAGGTGCTTAACTTGAGGCTGAATTATAGGCCACAGTGAAACAACTCTGCCCAGATAAGAGCCCAGTTTTTCAGATGATGGAGAGAGGTAAATGATGTGAATGCTTCTGAAGCAAGACCCTGTTTGCCTAATCTAAGTGCTTAAATTTATATTTGAATCAGGATTCTGCCTTTCTGTATATTTTGATGTGTTACTATTCACTATCCATTACTTATCCTCCAAACATGTTGAAAGAAAGCCTTAGAATGAGAATTGGCTTCACCTCACCAGAAATCTTTGTCTATTAAAGTTAGAAATTTCTCAGTAGAATCCTATGGATTACAAAATAAACCCATAGCTATTTAATCCACAGAGTTGCTATAAAGGGAATTTATAGAGAGAGCTGGATTGTGTGCGAACCCAGAGAGCAGTGTGTCTCACACACAGAGAAAGTGTGGCTTTTCTTTACCCTTTTTGTTTCCCACAGAACAGCTCACAAGGTGACCTGGAAGGGTGAGTGATGAGGGATGCAGCTAATCTGCTACTGACCAGGACAGTGCATGCTATGATAGCATCTGCTGTTGGAAGTCAAATAACAACCCGATTTGTCTTATTCATTTTATAACTCAATAAAAGATTCCAAACACAAGGAACATGGCCCAGTCAAACCAAGAAGAAAGAAGCAGTGTGGCAAGAAAACAGAAATATTAAGGAAGTTGGAACATAATAAGGGTTAAAAGGGATATACTTACATAGTTACAGAAAGTGCACAATTTTGATGGATAGTTCTTAATTTTTTTCAGACTTATTACCTGCAAAGACTTAAGATCCATCCTACTGATCTGAATGCCAAACCATTCAAAGTAGTTTTCTAACCATGTACCTATCTATTGCCCTTTCTGGTAGTTTTTTTTTACGACTAAAACTTTTTATTATATATATATTTATTAAACAAAATATTGCCTTACTGTTACTGTTACCCTACCTATACTTACTTATTCTATGTGTATTATTTTATTTGACCCTTAAGATTTACCCTCAACATAGCTTTTTTTCCCTAAAACTTCATGTAGGTTAAGAGAAATGTAAAGCCACAGTTAAAAATCAATGCCTTAAGACATACAAATGTCAGCGGGTGGTGTAGAAATGTCTTGGGTGGCCTAAGATCTGGCCAGCTGTGATTTTGGGGTTGTCTGCAAATATCTAGGAAGTTATGGAACCTGTTTCTGACCAGATCTGCTGAGACTGACTTTTCATGCTCTTCATGCCACTGGCACATGAATGTCAGCATTTGTAATTGGAACCATTGCATAACATTGTGAGTGATATCCTGAACCGTAACCTTTGGAAGCAGATGGCTTTCATCATATGCACCATGTCATATTGTAATAGTGGGTATGCCTTTCTATGCTGAATTTAATAATATATTGAATTCGAAAAGATTGTTTACTCATTTAGTGGTTTAGCAATAAGCAGGAAAATTATGAAGCAGTAAAGAACTATATCTCTGTTGAAAATATATTCCAATCTAGTCACTAGAGAATATTTTTATACTTATTTGAGGGTACCGTCACCTCCAGTTTTATTGCTTTACTTGGATTTTGAATATGCAAGTGCTGTCTTCTGTTTTCTACAGACAAATACCCAGGCAGGCAGGTTGTTGTTTAAAATGTCATTTCCATGAAGTATCACTTGAAAAATTCTCATGCCTTTAACTAAGTTGGAGAAATTTGTGCAAAAATATAAGGTCAAAAGAGCCCTATATGACAGATCCTTGTTTGCCTGCTTCAGAATGCTTCAAAGGACTTACTTATTTGCTTACCACCAAGGCTAAGAATATGTGTCAAAACTGCTTAAGATAGGGATCAGATTTAATACAGGTGACTCAAACCTTCCAAGGTGTTTAGGTCTGGGAACACTTACAGTACATCTGTTATTATTTCGGTTCAGCTGAGTTTATTGTTTTAATCAGCAACATTTCAAGAGAGCTGTTATAAAAGAATTAGAAATACTAACTTGTTTTCTGTGTTTACATTTCTGACATTATGCAACTTTCTTTCTTGTGACTGAAATTATGAGATCTCTTCAGTTGTGGCAAAGCAGGACCAAAAGTCAGGTCTGAGTATCCTTCCTATCTTAGATCTCTCTTTCCTAGCTAGAAACTGTGAGACTGCTGTAGGAGTTACTGGAGGAAATAGAAATGACAATGTTATACAGAAATTAAGACTACATGAGTATCATGGGCATCTCCTCCACAGGTTTCCATAAATCTGTGAAAAATTTAAAAGTTTACTTCCATGTCTTCACCTAAGTGCCCTATTATGCCTCTTCCTCCAGGGAAGCTACTTCCAGTGGAACTGTTTTGTAGGAGATGTAGGTAGGACTCTTCCTACGTACTATCCTGGTAACAATATAACCAAGAGAATAAATCCAATTTATGAGTGATACAGAGAAGGCAGGCTTGGAGCTTCTGTTTTCTCTGGTTTACAACACCTGACAAAGGGAATGTACAAAGAAGCTTGATGTGGCCAAATCAAAGCTATGCCAAATCAAAGTTAATATATTTTTTGCAGGGAATATAGAACCTACTGCACTGGCAGAATGAGAAGGCATCCTGGCTTATAAAAATTGTATATTATGAGACTAGTTAATATCACAACGCTTTGGAAGGAATATCAACCATATGTGTCAGAGTACTGGGAGATCTTTAAAATTACAGCAGGACATTTGTGGGAGACATACTATCCCCTTTGCTTACAGGACTACTTCTCCTCATCTTCTGTTGGAGTTTTGCTCACGGTGGTAGACAAAATACTGAACTGGCAAGACTTTAAGTCAGTTCTAATACAGAAATCATTGTTCTTCCTCTAATTCCTTCTTCCTGAAGGAATTAGTCAATAAACACCTTTCTGCATTGTACATGTCACTGATTCTCTTTCACAGAACAGGGTTCAAAGTCACGGCCCTCCCCAGCAGTCCTGTCACAAATCCATGAGCATCAGAGAGACCTCTTGAGGCTCAGTAGTGCACCCAGAGCATCCTGCAAGCCAGAAAGACTTGCAGGTAGATTCTTGGCTCCTGAAGGACAGAATTCTCTGCTTGAACCCGGTTATCAAGCTCTTTGCTGTAGTCAGATGGACCAGAAACTGGAATGAAAATAGAGTGGAGAAAATTCTGGCCCCAACTACATAGCAAAGTCCTATTGATTTTCTCACTGGGGAAATTCTTATCTCAGTAAAGATACAATATGAGTATCTATACAAAAACGGGGTGGGTGTCAGGATGGGACAGAGAGGGGGGAAAGGTGGATGTGCTAATCAACAGCTATCTATAACAAGGGATGATGAAGGAGAATGCTCATCCCTTTTTATTTAATATTTTCTAATTTTTCTCAGCACTTAGAGGTCCTTACTCAGGACTTTAGGTGCATGTAAAAAAGTATTTTATAAATATCTACTAAGGCAGAGAGGAAACAACAAGCTCTTGTCAATAAATTTGTGGAACTCCTGACGTGGTTAACATGGTTAACAGGCATGATCCTCAACTGTGTCATATATTTTCCTCATAAACTTATTAACTTAAAAGTTTGTTAGGAAGTTATGTCTGCTAACCCCGATGGATCTCTGTAAGCTGATGGTTGATTACCTTGATTACCATGAATTTTCCATGCCAGTAATGAAAATAGCCTCACAGTAACTCAGAAGAACCAAACCCACAAATTTTACTTTTCCCTACTCATTTAATGCAATGGACGTTTTGAGCTGCTGTGTATCTTGTCTTTTCTGTTTGGTCCCCCCACCCCCCCCCACCCCCCCAATATGTTAGGCTACTTTAAATTGTCTTTTTGTTCTTTGAGATCATTCACTTCAAATATTTGTAGATTTTGTTTCACTTCCAACCCACCATTCAGCCAAGCTATCTACTTGTTTCCTCATAAGTGAATTCCTCTGGCCCAGAAGTTTATTACTTTGCTTTCTGCCCACCAGCTCCTTTGCTTTCTTTTCTGCTTCATCAAGAAGCAAAATTATGAAGGAGCTAGGAAAGAATGGCTGGGGCAGGTTGGGGGCTCTTCTTGTCTCTTCTGGATCTGTGTCAGGCTCAGGTGTAGAGCTTAGATGTTGTGGATAAGCAATTTTTGGTTTAGTGTCCATAGAAAGAAATGAAAATTGGTCAGCTCGAACCAAGATTTTTGAATTTTCTTTGCTGCCAAAAATTTCCCTTTTCAGAACAGTTTCAGGAATGAGTGTATTGATTTCTGAATTTTTAGTACTTTTATGTTTTCATAACTACAGATAATATGAAGGATTCAACTTCAAACTTCACAAAGAGACAGGCTGACTTGCTTTGCTGCTGTACGTAAAGTGTTTGGAGTTTCTACAGCCGGGGCAGTGGTGCTGTGCTCAGGTGGGCAATGGTAGGTCACCTGGGGTGGAGTATTACCATGCTCATTTACAGACCACAGTTTAGACCACTATACATTTCATAGTTCTGATAAGACATCCAAGAGAACACAGCTTCAGAATATAGTGCAAGTTGTAACTTTGTCAAATTTAAAGGAATGTTTGTGTTGTTGCACAGCAAACATGTATTTTACCTAAACTTTAATCCCATTCTACTGGATATAATGTCAGATAACTATACTACTCCAGAATATTGAATCTGGAAAACATTCAGTGTAAAAACTACTTTGAGCACAGTAAATCTTCCAATTCTGCATCATTTCAGTCTTTACTTCTGGGAAACCTGTCCACTTTGCTGATTTTCCTGGTGGAGCTATGAAAAGGGATTTCATAGAAAATCAAGAAGTGATTTGTTTCTATTAAAAAAAAAAGAAAGTTGTGGCCTAAAATGTTTCAAGGGAATATTTTATTTCTCTGCCTTTTCTCATAATTTATATTATATAACTCTGGATTCCCTAGACTTGAACACCTAATTCTTCTAGGCAAATATTTTTTTTTATTCTACTTCTACTCTTAGCATCCAAGTTCCTTAAATTTCCCAATTCATCCCATTCAAGCCTAAGATTTAGGAACTTCATGATACTTTCTTGTTTGGAAGTGAAACTAATCAGGTCTTATGTGGATTCAAAAACCTGTACAGAGATCAAAACAGGAGTGTGGTTTTCTGAACCTCAAAAATTTAGCATGCAATACTATGAGATCATTGCCATCTTACTGTAGCTAAGCAAGAAAGTTTAAAAGGTCTTAGGATGTCTGTATCTGCTTTGATACTTTTGGAATTAAAAACAGTTACATTGCGGGCATATTAAAACCACATTTTTTTTTCCAGGAAGGAAGGAACTGTGAACCTTTCTGGATCTCAACAGCATAGTATCTAGTGCAGTAGCAAATACCACAAACTGCAGGACTTTGCTACAGCATCTGGGACCCAAAGACTATGGATGGCTCTGGGTAAGGAATGGGGCAGTTGGAAAGGTCTTCTGCATTACATTGGGTTGCTGAAGGTTGGGTGGATTCTTTCATTTTTTAACGCGCTTGTCTGAAGTAGGTTTCTGATTCATTATGATAGGAACATTCATAATGAAGAAAGGGAAAAAGTATAAACTAAAAAGGAAAAGTTTTAGAAAAGAAAGGAAGCAAAAGAACACAGGAGAATCTATGAATAGCAGGTTTCAGGGATAGAAATTTTTCTAAACAGAAAAGAAAAAGTAGCAGCTTTTAAACCCTTTTAAAAAAGAGAAAAACCCCATAATAATTAAATGTATTGATAGATAAAAATGTCAAAAATGTTAGTAAAAAGGCAGAAAAAATTATTAAATATTTCTGTTCTGTATTGGATAAAACAGGAGACATTCACATCATATGTGAATGATAATTTTTTTGCTCTAATGACTGTAGAAAATATTTAACTACAGAAGCTGAAATTATACATTTTGAATTACCTGTTTAAAGAGAGTTGTCTGAACTATGACTTTTTATAAGTTTTGTAACAATAGGAAAGTTTCAGATGGATGGATGAAAATTTATTATTGTATCACGTATTTCTAGGTGTACTGGCCTGACAGTGATCCCGAGAATAAGTAGAATGGGACTGCAGGAAGGAAGACCTGCATATGTGTCAGTCACAATGAGTTTATGGACACCTGGTCAAACATCAGGGCTATTATAAGACAAATTAATTCTACAAAGAATTTGAATTGATGTCACACAGTATTTTGATGGAAAAAACCCAAGAATAAGATCAAACAGTTCATTAAGTTAACAGGTAGGTTTTAAGGTGTAATTGGAAACAGGCAAATCATCATTAGTGTATGTGTTTATCTCTGCAGAGCCCTGTAGAGATAAGTCCTTGGCTGCCTTTCATTTCAAACTCTTACTTGTAGCTTGAATGAAGATCTAAAACTACCCGTAAAAAAACAGATGGAAAGCATATAAAGACCAGGGTAGAGCTAAATAATGGTGATGAGATATCACTGGGGATGGGATTTGTCTTATGCCCTATCATTAGCAGCCATAACGTCAGGTGTGTAATCTATGATGTTTGTACACTCCTGTAGAGTCAAAGGAGAGTTATTGGCACCTCCAGGGGACAATACATCCTATATCATTATGTAAAACAGATGTGAGGAAGTGTCCTCTGGAAGAAGCTATGACTTCCAACAGCTCAAAAGGAACCTATGAGTCTAGCATAAACAAAAGGCCAGACTTTGGGGTGGTTGAAGGTAGGTGAGATGGATCTTACCCTGATACAGGCTTATCTGTATCACTTAGTAAATCAAATACCAGCAAATAATATGGCCTTTAACATGACCAGCTGTAATGTTACGTATTTAAAACATAGAATAACCCCTTAGAAGCCCTTATAGAAGAGAAGCAACTGTGTTTTATAAAGAAGAGACGGAAGGACTTGAAGGTCATGGTCATCTAAATAATTGAAAATATGGACAAACCAGCTATGTGCTAACATGTGTATCATCAGAAGAAGACCCAGGAAGGGACAACATTTTTACTTCTACAGCTATCTCTGATGTGATTGATATTGTGATGTAGAGCCAGTTCTGGTGTCTAGTCTTCAAGAAGTATGTTGAAAACTTGGAGAAGCAAAAGTCACAAGAAGGATTAGAGGATTATAGAACAATTCAAGAAGTGCAACATATTCAACTTACTGGATATAGCCTATCATCATGACTTGCTCATAATCTTTTACATACCTAGATTGTGAAAACAGATCTGATTATAACAATTCAGTGCAACATTCATACAGTATGAATAAGGCCATAAAAAGTGAAGCAAAACAAACTCAGTTTAGTCTTTAGGTTCATATCATTACCAGTGAAATGAATTAATGTTTAGAGGAGTTTGGCAGGTTTTGTGATGAATTCTCCAGTGTAGGAAACATTGTTTTAGGTCAAGGCTAGAGAAATATATGCTTGATTTGATGTAGAAATTATGTTTATGCAATCATGCTAATTGTGTTTGTCTCTTTGCTGGGGTGCCCTCTGCTCAGTTTTGAACGTATTGGCTAATTTCTGTCCATTTGACAGGAAGGCAGCATTCTCACAGAAAACATTTCAATGAATGATATTACAAGAAGGCAGCCTGAAAAAGACGTGCCGTGACACGGCAGCGTATATCCACGTATTTTTACCTCCAAAGAATCCCCATGGTTGTTAATTTCTCTCACTACTAAAACTGTGACTGGTAAGTCTGAACTAAATGCATTTAGTTTCAGTTTCCAACATTTGATTCTTACTGTGATTATCACTCTAAATGGAGTGTATTCTGAAGAGAGAAACTCTCATCAGAGTTCAAATGTGTTAAAGATACCTAACTAATCAGTCAATCAGCCAGGAGTAACAGGAAACCTGTTTCACCCATTCTGGTACTCATGGAATGACCTCTTTGAAAGAACAGAGTCTAGTCCCACTGCAACTATTGAAGTTAGTTTTAGAAATGGGAAGACATATGGTATCTGTTAAGGAGAAAATCAGGCTACATGACCACAGAGGTACTTTGTGGCCATAATATCTCCAAGTAGTAAGCAAACATGGGTTTTCCTGTTTATTCATGAATAAAAGGACATATTATTCTGCTTGGCATAGTGACTTCAGTACTTTATAAGGCTTAGGCCTTCAATGATCAAGCTATTAGATGCTAAGCTCCAGAGCAGCTTGTTGTATAAAGTGGTCTGTGATTGCTTAGACTTTTAAAATTATTATTATGATTGGTGGTCTGCTTCAATTCACCCATTATCAGATGAAGAAGTGACAAGGATTGAAGTTTTTTCCTTATTTGTCAATATGCATCAGTGAACTTTTTGTTTGTGAAAGAGAAGAATGTAAGGGGGTAAGGCATTACTGTCTGAGGTCACTAGACAATTACGGCTTGTTAAGCCTGGTGGATATCTCTTATCCTCTAAGGGTGTGATGAAAAATTAAACTCTTTGCAACATTAATAAATTTTAGTAGGTCATTTCCTGGGTAAAGAATGGACATAAGACTGCAAATTTCATCAGAGTTGGGGATAATTTCTTATGCCCTCAATGTTCAGTCTAGTAACTACCTGTGTAAACTCATCATTGCTATGTGGGAATGGATGCCAAAATATTCTTCAAATTGGCCTATGAGCATATGAGAATTGTCAAGAGCCTGCTAGGCTGGGCAAGAAATCCTTTTGGAAAGGGTTTTCTCTATGAGCAATCTGGGCAACGGAGCAAAGGTTAATCAACGCTTGGTTCTTCTCCTGATGGATTATATGGACAGTCAGAAGATTCAGCTAAGAAAAATACATGCCAAAAAGAAGTGAAAAAATTCAAGAGACAGGAAGGGCATAGGGATTGTGAGAAGCTCGTGAAGAAGCTAGGGAAAAAAGTAATATACATGTAGGGACTGTGGCTAGAAAAAAGGTGGCATAACTGGGAACCTCCTTTCTTCCTGCCAATTCCTAGCTGCTGTCACAGCACTTTTGTGCTACTGACAGGAGGGATAATTTAAAGCAAACAACTTATGTTGGAAGATCAGATCAGCACGTCACTAGTTTGGGAGTGGCACATTGCAAATTTGGCCTGAAACTCCCTTTTCACATGTTTTCTATGTTGTGTAATATGCTTTGTAGTCCTAGCCAAAGATCTAGGGCTCTACGTGTATACCATCAAGAAACCATACTGATTTATATCAAGGATACATGAATGCAGACATATTTTATGTATACATGTATCTTTCCTATAAATGAGTCAATCACACACTTCCTTTTAGGTGAACATTGTTCTCAGAGAGGCACAATTACACAGTGTACCCCTAATCTGATGCACATTTGTTGCATATTTGCCAGTAAATATGGAAAACTGTATTTGAAAAGCATAGTGTAAAATCAACAAGATTCTTGATCAGAGTTAAGATTTTGGTAGTGAAATCACAGATGGTCTAGTTGGAGGTGTTCCTGTGACTGCAGGGGGGTCAGACTTGATGACCTTTGAAGGTCCCTTCCGGCCCAGATGATTCTATGATTCTATGAGACAGAGTAAGTACGGGACAATGGCATTCAGCAGATCTTCTCTGCTTTTATTTTCATTGAAATAACTTCAGGACCAGGTGTGCTCTTTGCTTTGGCATGAGTGGGGGGATATTTCTGGTTTTTTGATGTTGACCTTTTACTCTACTGCACAAATAACCCCCTTTTCCTTATTTTCTAGGTAGCTGAAACAGTTGTACATACTACGATGGTAAATAAGAAAACTCCTTTAAGACCAGAGGCTGCTGAGGAACGATTCTCCAAGAAATATTTCTCATCACTGCAGTGTCCATGAGCTACTAAATTACTATAAAGGTATCTCTAATTTGACTTCCTCTACATAAACAGGCCATGCTGGACTTTGAATATCCCAAGTAGGTCTTGAATACTTTCAACTCGCAATAACTCATCTGAAAACATTAGGTTAATTAATCTTATTTAAAAATCAGTGAAACAGAAGTTAATTAAAATGTAAACAATGGGCTGCATTGTTACTGACAACGTCAGAAAAAAGAATCTTTGAAATTCTTTGTGTAATGGATTTTACCTGACTGCCCTCGGAGGAGAGAGCGGTTTTGCAACAGATCATGTTACTGAACTAACCTTTCTTTCACTTTTAAATGAAATATATTCCTTGCTTCTCCCAGTGCAGTGCAGCTGCACAAACTGGAGCCAGTCAAAGGCTGTCAGAGCCCTGTTTACTAGGGAGGTACCAGCTACTGGGAGGCTGCTAGACATGAAACACTGCGGAGGATGACTGGAATCCCTGAAGCAACCAAAATGCAGAGTGTCTGAGAGCACCAGGAAGAGAGAAACAGATGACCTGGAAAGTCAGAAGGCATAAAAAAATGTCAGTCAGTGGGAAATGATCAACACCCCAGCCAGTTTATGCCAAGGACAGAGGGTTCTCTCATGCATTCTTGTGCAGTTCTGGCTGTCAGCTGAAACATGCCAAGCAACAGGAGCAACCCTATGTAGCACTAACTAAACTGAATAAAAAGATTCAGGGGGTTAGGTTTGGGACCCCATTAAAGGATTGGGGTGGGGGGTGGAGAAAAAGCCACAGCATTTTCCTTGGTTTGTGTTTTTCAGGGTTAATCTTGCAATTCCTGCTCTTAAGCTAAAAAAAGAGAAAAAATAAAGAAGAAAAAAAAAGAAAAAAGAAAAAAGAAAAAATGTGCCAAATAGGTGGGGCAAAAAAATTCTGGAATTTATAAGCCTGAGGGAGAGAAAAGAACCTTGCCAAATCATCTTCCTGCCTCACCAATGAATTCGTTAGTAAATATGTGTCTTCTAATTCAGTATAAGCTCAAAATATCTATGAAGGCAACAAATATCAAATTTAAACAAAAAGCCCTACATTAGTAAAAATAACATATGACCAGTCATGAGGATAACAATGGATTTTATGTTTGGCTCCTTCCTTTGTGGTAGCTAGTAAGCCAACATAGATTAGCAGGGTATGTTAAGCACATTACCTGAAATGGTCTTCTGGCCCACATCAAAAGCCGTGAGGGAAAAACTGCAAGTGACTGTTGTTGTTGTTCTTCACACAGAAAAGTGGGGTTTTCAGTAAAGACATAAATGGATTCACGGAACAGTTCTATTCCCCAGTGTTTCACTAATGATGATGTTTTGAAACTGCAAGTAAGAAATCAGCCTTAGGGACTTTCTGCAGCAAAAACATGTCATTATATGCAAGAAAGGGTATGTTCTCACAGACTATTTTTTGTCTGCTACACACACTGACATCACTTGTTTGTTTACATTCTGTTGTTTCAAGGTACAATGCATTAATGAATTAATAACAATAAACAATTATTCTCATCAAAGCATTGCTAGCACTTCTTATATTAATCTGCTGCACAGGAATGAAAGCAGAGTGGAGAAATTCAGTGACTTCTTGAACTAAACTCTAGTCCCTGGGATAGATTTCCTGTCTGTGTGGTTGCAAATGACATTTTCATCTCAACATAGCCTGTCACAGTCAACATGGCATTACTGACCCAACTGTAATTGAGAGAGGGAGACAACAGGCCTGAAAGCCCATTCACTTCTAGACCCTGAGTGACTATAGCAAGCAGAGCATCTGTGTAAGTAAATACAAAGCCACAGTCAACTTCCTGCCAGTTCTGTGAAACCTAAGTAACAATTCAGTCCAGTCACACTTGTAGCCCTCCTGTTTGCATTCCTGGAGAAATTGCTGTCACCATTTTTGTTAGCACACGTCTCAAGAAGAGACTTGATTTGGAACTGAAGGTAAATGAACAAGACTTCTCATCAAGACGGTTCTGGTGTTAGTGTTCCTTGCTGACCTCCAGCCATCATTTGGGACATCAGTGGTGCTAAGACTGTTGGAGAGAGAGCAGGGGAAAGCTCAGCCTGACCGTCCATAGCTAAGTGACCATCCAATGGAAACCACAGTGACAAGAAAAGATGGGCAGGCTTTTCAAAGAGGATTCACAAGGTAATAGAAACACATTTTATCACTGCATAATGTGGTGCAAGGAATGTACAGCGTAGACATGTACTAAGAGGAAATATTCAGCCTGCCTGAAGGATCAACTTTACACCTCACAGAAAGAAAGGTTTTTCTGGATGTCCACTGGCAATCCCAAAGATGTAGTGCCAAAGACGAGTCATCAAATCTTTCTTATTTTGAAGAAGTGTCTTCTTTGCAAGACAAAATATATGATGCATTCTTTCCTGAAAAGAAGTATAAATTTAGCTTATGGACCATCTGCAGATGTGGAAGAACCATGTGAAGTACTAGAGTTTTTTGGAGCTCCTCCCTGATCATCTAAAGACTGACCTCTTTTGCAAAGAAGGTAGGTGAAGGAAGAAGAGTGCATGTTTGAGATTTAAATGCATGAAGCCTAAAGGTTTCCCAAAGCAAATTATATATAGAAGAACTTTTTCCCACCCATTGTGGTGATGAAAAATAAATTCTTGTGTATGTTATAACCTAGAAGAGATTTTTGTGTATGGCCAGGCTAAGCCCTGAGAAAACAATAAGGCAAAACATGGTTTATACTGATGGTCTTCTAGCCTAGGTGGCAAAATAATTCTCTTTAACTGAATTCAACAAAGTTTCCCTTCATCTGAGTTCTCCAGAAATTCCAGTAATGATAGCAGTCATGTGTGAACCCTTCTGCTAAAAGTTATAGTTTAACCCTAGTTCTGCTGATAACAGCAAGACAAGTATGTTAAACAATGTATATACCTATATTGTATAGAGGCATAATGTGTACATAATTTTTGACATGTATAATGTGGATGATGGGACAGAATGTGCTTTCGAGAAGTTCACAGATTGTACCAAACTGAGGAGAATGGTAGATATGCTGCAGAGCATGGCTGTTGTTCAGAGGGACATCTTGACATGTTGGAGAAATGGATATACAGGAACATCATGAGTTAAACAAAAGAAAATGCTAAGCCTTGCATCTGGGAAGGAATAAGCCCATGCAACAGTTCAGCCTGGGGACCAACTGGCTAGCTTTGCAGAAGAGGACCTGGGACTCCTGGTGAACAAGAATTTGAACATGTGCCAGCAATGTGCCCTTGGAGCACAGTAGGCCAACAACATCCTGGGCAGCATAAGTAAGACTGTGGCCAGCAGACTGAGGAAAGACATTGTTCTGCTCTATTTGGCACTTTTGAGATCCCATCTGGAGTGTTGTGTCTGAGTTCTCTATGACAAGAAAGACTCCAGTAAATTGGAGTGATTCATTCGAATGCCACCAAGGTTGGAGAGGGTTAGAGAAAGGATGTACAGGTTGTTGCTGAGGGAAAAGATCTTGTACAGCCTTCAGAAGAGAAGGCAAAAGGGAGACCTCACTGCTGCCTTCAACTACTTCATGTAGACATGTAGCCAGGCTCTTCTTGGAGGTGCAGAGTGAGAGGACAAGGCACAACAGACATCAGTTGCAATACAAGGAAACTCCTGTTGGATATCAGGAAAATAATATTGCCATGAGGGTGTTTACAGAGGTTGCTCAGAGAGGCTGTGAACCCTTTGTCTTTGAAAGTGTTCAGGGCTCAAATGGACACAAACATAAGAAACCTGATTTACTTAATCCTACTTAGAGAAAGATCGATTAGATCTGGATGGATTCTGGAGGTCTCTTCCAATGTAAACTGTTTTGTTGATGTGTGACTCTGTGTTTGTGCAGTGTTACACAGGTCAGTTAATGTTAGAATTAGCTAACAGTTAGCTGTCAGTTAGCTTTAGAATTAGAAAGCAAAAGTCACTTGTTGATCTCAGTAAGTGATATAAACAGAAACTGTTTCACTTATGAGAGAACTCTTGATATTAACTACTCTGTCTTAAAGAACTAAATTAATATTTGGTAACGAGAAGCACAGCACAGCTCTCTTACAGGAGTTAGCTGGTCACTGCAAAACAAGATCATCTTACACTTAACTATAAATTTGTTTATCCAAAGCAATTTGTTTCCCTTCTCAATTCTGCAGGTATGTATTTAGCAAACTTCACTTTCACTGAATACAGCTCACTATTTGTGATAGCAAATTGAAAAATATTTGAAAGTACAGGTGCTTTCGGAAAGGACTTGCCCTTTTTATTTGGACACAGAGTTTAACACAACAGGGTTCAGGATGTGAGCAGTATCTCTGCTGTGATCCAAGTGATAAACTGATTAAACAGAGAAAAAAGAAGTGAATGGAAAGGATTAGAAAATACTAGCAAGCTGTGTTCAGACATAGAGTTTTGCATTCTTTTTAAAACATGAAGGAAAAGATGTATCAGGCAACATTTTAAGTCTTAGCCATTAAATATAGTTTTTATCACTTTCTTAAAATGCACTGGTCAGAAGAGCAGACAAAGATGGGAGCAAAGACACTTCTTAATTTTTCAGAGGGCAGAAAACCCAACAGTTCTTCAGGTGTAGCCATCAAGAGGATGGTAAGTACATCTTGATCTCTAAGCCCCTTGAGCACCATAAATTATTTTTTTCAGTCAACAGCCAAACAGAAAAAAACCAGGAAATCAATTTAATTTTTTTAAAAAAATCTTCTTTTATACTCACGATAAAAAAGTATACCCTTTTCTTAGTAGGCTGCAACACTTGATGCCAAATACAGTTGTGCTATTTTTCAAAAACTTATTTAACTAAAATTCAGTACAAGTGAAATGGAAGAATGGTCTCATTTTATAACGATGTGTTTAGAAATTTTTGCTCCTTTTCTTATGGTTTATTATTTTCTAATTTCAACTCATATTTGGAAAACCTGTTTGTCAATCCTAAACCGTAGTTTTCTGTAAAGAAATAAATCACACCAAAATCATTACTTTGCCTTTGTTTCAGCTCTGCAAGAGCTTTTCAACTCTTTTTTTTTTTTCTTTTTTTTTGGTTTGGCTGACCTGACAACATCCAGTGAATAATTCTGGAAGAGAGAGCTATTTTACTGTCATTTCTGTAGCTAATAGAGAGGATTAAAGTTAGTTATGCAGATCTGACTTATAGTCTTGACATGTGATCAAGTATAAATAATGATAAGGCTGCTGGAGAGAGGCTTTTGGCTTTAGATCATATACCTGACCCAGACTATTCCAACCTTTTAAAATGGGCTTTTATTCTCATGTAGAGATCTTTTCCCTGTACAACTTCTGGCTTTGGTCCAGAAAGATTCAGAAATGAGACATGCAAGAGAAAAAAAATGTCCTGAACACTCCAAAGTATCAGATGAAAACTAGTTGCAGAGCAGATTAAAAGACGGATGACTTTCCCATGTATGGATGATCAGGACACCAGATGGGGATTGCATTTCTTACTTGGGTGAACTAAAAGGAATGCTTCCTAAATAGAGATTATATATTGAATACAACACCAGGCTCTGAATAGGATGCATAATGGTGTGTAAAAGGAAATGAAATAAATCTTAGAACTATAAGGCCAAGGCACAGTCTCTCAATCGACTCAATCATGTGCAAATCCCTAAGTGAAAACCAAGCAATTGTGAGGCTTAAAAATGTCTAGGACCCCAGTTGTTAACATGCAAGTTGGGAGCCAGACTAGGATTTCATTGCTGCAGCTACACAGATTGTTCTTCTACTTCTCTTTCTTTCTTGCCTTTGTTTCAGCTCTTATCATTACCAAAAGTTCTCCCTATCTATTCTGCCATCCCTTTTCGTAAAACAGTCATGTGAGGGAAAACTCCTTCTTTTCAAGGTCTTTCTAATGATTTGGATAACTTGTCAGTTCTGCTTCACATAGGAGACGTGTTGCATACTCTTATTGAACAACAGACTTTCTCATTTATTTGCAGTCTTTTGTCAGATTGAAATCTCAGGGAATGTTTCAAGACACTGTTACATCTGGATGACTTTCCCTGCACATATGCAGAGAGCTTATTATGATCAAACACAAATTTGAATCTGAGAGAAAGTAATTTGGTGATGGACAGTCTTGTAGAGCACCTCATGAGATCATTGCTTACAAGGCAAGGAGGTCTGGAAGGTGACAAAGAGATGCTTTTTCACAGATCATGTAAAAAGAAGTTTGAACAAGGACATGAAAGGGCAGTGAATTGAGAAGCAGCTTTACAATTGGAGGATTATTTAGAGGACAAGATCACAGAGGAGAGTGAGCAGAGAAAGGAAGGGCCCTTGATTCCTTAAGGAACTCCACAGCAGCTCAGATAGTAAGAGAAGAGTGAGAAAGAGGTGGGGAGTGGGTGCAGATGTTCATCTTGCCCATATGTGTGTGGTTGTTTCTCTGAATAAGGAGTGTTTGGTACATGGTACTCCTTGAAGTCTCTGAGTGTGCTCCGAATGTCTGTAAATATAAAGCATTGACATAACTTTTAGGGACTAGCATGGATGGGACATGAGGGTGCCTGTGAAGAGGTGACAATCAAAGGTCAGAAAAGCAAGGAGGTTTAAGAAACAGGCAGAACGCAGCATACAGGTCTGCTTTGGTAGGACTGACACAGCAAGGGTCTGGCGTAGAGAGCTCTTCCTAACCTCTGTGCCTGAATGGTAGCTCTTTGGGACTAAAGTATGTGAATCTGAGAATGATAAAAAAACCGACCAAGTCCCTTCTAAAAGGGTTGTATATATGTGGAGTGGCAAACAGTCAAAATTGCATTACTGTGTCATATGATCTGGAACATGCACACAATGGTTGGTGAGTTTAGAGGAAGTGCTGTTAGTCCTGCTACTAAAACCATGCCTGTCTGCAAGAACACCAATTTTTATTTGAAATGATAAATAGATAAGAAAATATCAGCTTCTGCACTTCTCAGCACAATGAAGGACACATGTGCACCATGGACTGAAACTGAAAGTTGGGACTAAGACATACTTTTGGAAACAGAAAGGGAAGACAAAATGTTTTTTCTATAAGCAGGTGGTAGTAAAGCATGGGGCACTGTGAGGCTCCCTTATCATCCTAATAACCTAAATTGGTAGGGATGCTTAAAAGATCCGAGGGTGCAGACAGTGAATTTTTCCTGGATTTATTACTACAAAATGAGAGAAATGCTAAAGGCTGAGATATAGCATAGATGAAGAAACTCGGTGCCTACTATTCCCAAAAGAAATGAGCGATGGGTGCAAGAGGAGGATGTTAGCACCCTGCTGAAGGGAAGGAGTCAAAGGAGAGCGTTAAGTGCTGTTAAGCGTACAGTAGCTGCCACTGAATGGAAAACAAAACGCACACAGGTGTGATTCTACCTCTGAGGAAAATCCTGAGATAATACTATACTACTATACATTTTCCTTTGGTCTATAGCTTTCAGTCAGTCAGTTTCTCTGGAACTGAACTTGAGTGGGCTAGAGAAATGAGGTGCAGCAGCTGGAAGGAGAATTTTGTGTAAAGGGTGGATAGATCTTAATTCAGACAGTGCTAGGATGATCTGCAGAGAAAATAACTGGCTTGCAGCTGCCCAAGTGAGTCTGTGAGGGGTCTGATCTGAACTTTCCCTCCAGGGTATGTGTACTGCAACATTACCTGATAGGAGATATGTGCAATGCATTTGGGAACAGACTCATAATACATTCCTAAAAGTAAAACTTTTATTTCCAGGGCATGTGTACATCTTGGCATATATCATCTTGCTTGTAAGCAAGCATTGTCCATGTAAGGGACCTCCCTGTCATTTACGCTGTGAATAAAACAAACTGAATGATGAGGGTACTAAAAGTTAAATCAAATTAAAATCTGAATCCCCATGCCTTCCTCAAACTCTTCCTACAGCCTGAACTTTCTGGAGTTAGCTGGCTATCACATGCCAGTCAGACACTTTCCAGCATGAGTCACTCTGGTTTCCAAATTTGTCTTTCCCAAATAAAAATGAAAAATTCCAAATGTCTTACATTTTTCTATAGAAAAAGGGGATGGAACATCAAGTGCATATAGTCGAAGAATTGTTTTCTATTTCCTTTTACATCCCTAGTCTAGACAAGAGGTACTATGATGAACCTTGGCTTTGCTGCCAATACCAACAGCACTTTGTGGTCTCGTTACTTCACGTCTGGCTAATTCCCAAGGACAGTCATAGCTAACGAGTAGCCCTTTCAATGGTCATTCCAGCAATTCATTTGGGTTACCCTTTCACACAGCATGGAGAATTCTTAAGAGAGAAGGTCTTTTGTACTGAGTAATGGTTCACTCGCTGCGCTTAAATGAGAAGGGCAGTCGGGTTGTAAAGATTTATATAAATGAGAGCATTGTACACTCAAAAGGAGATTGGTATGTTTGATCTCAGCTGTTATTGATTTACCTTTTCCACATGATAACATTCATTAGGCAGGATAAGTAAAGGCTGGTGTGTTCCATTTCAATTATCAACAGTTAAAATACAGACATTACACAGGGTGGAGCTTCAGTCTAGTTTCAGTGGGCTGAAGTGTGAAAACATTTTCCTACCAAGCCATTACATGGGATGACTTATGACTTTTTTGCATCCTTTCCTGTCTCCTCCCCATCCCTTTTTATTTTTTATGTCTTTTTCATTGTTGTTGAATATTTGTGTCTCTGGTCAAGGAAACTGTTCTACCACTTGAAATTTCCTGGTAACTTCACCGCTGCTGTTGCTGTCTTGTAATTTGTGAAGCACAAAAGGGCTTGTAAGGCAGTGATCATCCTGCTTGGCACCTCCAGGCACCAGTGTGCCAAAAGGTTCATAGATTTATTAGAGCAATACTCCTCCAGGTGATCCTGCTTTGAGCAGGTGTTGGACCCATCCCTGGAAGTGTCCAAGGCCAGGCTGGATGGGACCAACCTGGTCTAGTGGGAGGTGTCCTTGCCCATGGCAGGGAGGTTGGAACTCAACAATCTTTAAGGTCCCTTCCAACTCTAACCATTCTATGATTCTGTGATTCTATGTGCCTTTCCACCTCAGCTAATCTGACTGTCTGAGCCTCAGCAGAGGAGTCAGTCTCCCCTCCTTCATTACAATATAGATGCTGTATAAGGCTCTTATGCTGTATTCTCCCAGAGCACCAAGTACTTTCAAAATAGGCTTCTCTTGTTTTAGTGGGAAAATAAAGGTAACAACAACAACAAAAAAAATAATATATCCTCAGAAGTAATTACTTTCTCACTACTGGCTGCAGAGGAGCCTAGAGTGACTTATTAAGATTTAGATACATAGCTGGAAATTTCTAGAGCAAAGTGAGATTTTTTTTTATTTTAATTTTTCAATTGAATTGATGGATGTCTCTCCAAACATTCTTTCCTTCCATTGGTTGATGTTTTTAAAACATTAAGAAATTCCCATAATAAAACTTAAGCACTTCACATTAGATGAATATGTACACCCCGCATTTTCTTCTTACTTTTCTCTTTCCTGAAACGGCTGAATATAAAATATACTTGAACATGCCCGAAGGCACAGTTGTGAAAAGACTCCATTAACTTTAGGTTCTTAATTTTCAGGCTTGCTGAGTGTCCACAGCTCCTTTTAGCCTGTGTTGAAAAGATGAATACTCACTTCAATATAATATCATTTCTCAAACTTAAGAATATTTGAATATTTGAAAATGTTGAACTTTTATGTCCATGGTATATTTAAGTTACTTTGATATTGTAGGGATGACCTTAGCTGTTAACATTAACTTAAAAATTTCAGTAGAGACGTGTCTCATCGGACCTGTGGGATGTAATACACTGCGTGTGCCACAAAACATAGCCGTTGTCTGAAAGTAGTAAAATAATACAGGATTGTAAAAAATTACAAGCAATGACTTGTACTTTGACTTATACTCAGAGCTGCAGGTACTAAAAGCACAATGTTTTCTTGATTATTTTGCCAGATAGAGATGCAAGAGCTTATAATAAGGATTTGCACTGATAAAAAAAACCCCTTACCCTATCTGAATGCACTTTATAAAAAGTAGCTATTAGAAACACATGCTCTCCTTGTTCTAAGGAGAGGCAGAAACTCGCAGGCACTACCAGCCAGGCTCCTTTTCTTGTGCATGTGCTTTTATATATAGAGATATTTGTATACACTTGTGTATATGTATATGGGAGGACAGGCTCAGGATGGTGAAGTCCTGGAGACCTGTCCCTGCTCCACCCCAATGAGGTAAGGCAGTTTTCCAATGTCTTGGGCTGGCAGACCGGAAAGATGACTTGTGCTTTTGTGGACTCACAAAAAAAAAAAAAAAGGTAATTTTTTTGCCAACCTTTTCCTTGTCCTTTAGACCTTCAGTGTTCTTAATTTGCATACTGAGGTGGCTTTATTTGTGCTGAACGAATGCAGCTTATGGATAAGCATACAGCACACAGAATCTCCTGCATTTGGCTACTAGACAAGAGGAAACATAACCTTAGCATTAACAGTGCCCAGGTTATTTTCTGGCTGGGGAGCTATTTATTTTTGTTGAGCCTCTGTCACATATGTTGTGCAATTGCCTTTCTGGCCTTCATTCCCCTTTTCCAGTATGTACTTCAGTGGAAGTCTTGGCACGTCCTGACAGAGTGACGGTGCTTATTACTCATGAGCATATTGTCTGACTTTTGATTGAATGTCAGCACTTCTTTGATCAGGTTTCTTCTGCCTGAATTAATTAGGGGAGGAGTGACACACTCCTCTGTGGGCCTTGGCTGGCCTTTAGCCTTGTATCTTTGCAAGGAGGTTTATCATGCAATTGAACTGGCATTAAGTCATGAAGAACTGGGAGGGTGCAGTGAGAGGAGATCAAGATCTTACCACTCCAGTGAGCAGGGCCATTTCTTTCAGGCTATAGGATCTGTCAAGGATTCTTTTTGTGCCTGTTTTACTTGTTTTGCTCCTTCAGGACATGCAAAGGGAGAATTTTTCAAATTTCTTCCCTGTTCCAAGCTGCACTGGCTACTGGTTTTATTTCTGCGTGTTTCTTTACTTGCTCTATCCTGAATTTCTCTTGCTCTTTGTTTATTTTTAACCAGACAATGCACAACTTCAAAGAGTTCTCCTGATCTGTGGTACCAGATTGCAGGTCTGTGTTCTGATCTGTTCTGTATACTTTTTACCTTTACCATAGAGTATCCTATCACAGGGAGAAACAAGAGAAAAAAGACTGGCTGGGACCATGTCTTTCCCTTTCCACAGTCATTTTTTATCTGTTCTTCCTTTTTTTTTTTCCTCTCCAGGAACTTGCAGTGGAGGTTTAAAAACAGCTGTGGTGCATTCTTGAAAATTTTATTTTAGATCAAGGAAAACCAGCTGTTTTGAAAAGCCGTCAATGTAAATTACTTCCCACTAGCATTGCTGTAGGTTGTATTTAGTTCAGACATTTAACTTTTCTGTATGACTAGTATCAATTTATTAAGCAGAGCATTTCTGAGCATGGTTTTTTGAACATGGCCAACTGGGTTTGAAGTGGTTATTCTTCTGAAATTTCTCCCTTTTCTTGTTTCTCATGTGTTTTCAGTAGTGTTGTGGTTTAAAACACTTTACCAAATCAAACCAAGCCTTTTTTTTGTGTGTGTGTTTCAGTTTTCTCTGATGATGAAGAGAAACACATAGGTATGTATGTACCTGCTAGTGCACACCTGTATCTTGGCAGGATTATGGCAGAGATGGTGGGTGAAGCAAGTGTTGTGGTCCTTTGGTTCTGTCACTGATTGAGCCACTGTCTACATATTTGTAGACAGCATCTTTTTTTATTTTTAAATTCAGACAAGTTTGTTTCTTATTGCATGTATTTTCTGAGCTGGGAAAATTTGGTAAAGGGCTTCACGTGTCCAGTCTATCTCATATCTCTAGTTTTTTCATCTCAAAGGTTAGTATCAAATTGCTGCAGAACTGGAAACATCTCTAATCACAGAAATTTTTTTCTGCCCTTCATCTCCATCTAAGTTCATGTCACAACCACAGTAACATAGCCAGAATCTGGCATCTCTTTCCCCAGCCTTTTTGCAATAACCTATTTATGCCTTAATCAATTTGCATCCCATCCTTTCTTTATAATGTTCTGCAGTGAAGCTGGTCGAACAATGGAAAGAAAAAAAAAAAAAGAAAAAGAAAAAGAAAGAAATAAAGTCCAGACTTGCGTCTGGTATAAATCAATGAAACTTCAGTGATCCCATTTGCTGGCACTAGAATGATGCTGATTTTACATCAGTCTGGCATATCTGACCCAGAATATGTTACAATTCTTCTTTGCATTTTGATAACTGCTGCATAGAAACCTTTCCTGGTTGCTATTTCCATACATTTCTAAAATGGATTTCTCTTAATCTGTTCAGTGAACAGTGACTTTCAGTATGTATTCACTTAGAAGCAGGGATAGTGCTATACAGAAAGAAAGGATATTTATTGCTCATTTTTCCTAAATTGTTTGTTTTCTCCTGCTTGAACAGTTTCAGTCATGACCCAGAGCTAGCTGACTACTACTCATAAATAACTAATAACCAGTATTCTGTGTACATGATGGAAATAGATTTGCATAAATTACAAGACAATTAGCTATGGTAAATTCTCAAATTAAGGAGATACTTGCCAATGATTCACTGCCAGAAAAATACAGCTGAAGCCTTCAGATACTTTATTCACAATGACTGTTTTGTCCAGTTCTTTGCCAGAAAACCTGTCTGCTAAAAATGGGTTTAGCTTTCTCCTAGACCAGCTGCCTGTGCCACTATCCAACTCTTCTATTTCAAATTTCTTTTCAATTTTCTCCCTGTTCAGACATTCCACTTGCATCTACTCTTTCCCCAGCTCCTCCTCCATTTACTCATTGTGAGGTTTTTCGAAGTAGTGGTATCTTGGCATTTTAATGAGGAGGTGGATAGCATTGACATTTGCCCCATGTATCAGGGCACGTATAGGGCATTTGCCTAAGTATCAGGTATCATAGAATAGCTGAGGTATGAAGGGACTTCTGGAGATTTTCTAGTCCAAACCTCTACTCAGAGCAGGGTCAACTAAAGTATATACATATATGTATGTTACTATCTGGAAATGGAGTAGCTTGTGGTCTTTCCACACCAGTTTGACTAAAGAGGAATGAATTGTACTTTGGCTGCCTTCATATTGCAAATACTGTTAGTGCAACTCACTTTTTGGTTTATCCATTCCAGTTAGCTCTGAGCAAGCCAGGCCTGGCCAGAAGCACTAAGGTAGCTCTGCACGCTACCACAAGGGAACCTTGGCACTGTAGCAATACTGCTTTTGGTGCTCAGCAAGCCTGTGTGTCCATGCACAGTACCAAGTCTGGCATCTAGACATGACCAGAGACCTGAAGATGTTGGGTGGTCACTCATGTTGTAAGCCCTTGAGTCCATTCCTGTCTTTTTGCATGGTCTTTCATACTGAGCGGTGTATGTCCACTGCATATTATCCTATGCATATTAGGAAATGTTCAA
Source organism: Scolopax mira (assembly GCA_004320125.1). Taxonomy (NCBI): domain Eukaryota; kingdom Metazoa; phylum Chordata; class Aves; order Charadriiformes; family Scolopacidae; genus Scolopax; species Scolopax mira. The sequence goes on along the minus strand of BJBW01004020.1, from coordinate 64,185 downwards.
TTGCTGCATATATTTTTACAATACATGTACAAATATGTACATAAGTACTGTACTGTGTCCAGTTCTTGGCCCTCCAGTTCAACAAGGACAGGGAACCTCTGGAAAGAGTCCAGCAGAGGGCTATGAAGATGAGCAGGGGGATGGAGTACCTCTCTTATGAAGAAAGGCTGAGAAACCTGGGTCTGTTTAGGCTGGAGAAGAGAAGACTGAGAGGGGATCTTAACATCATTTATAGATATCTAAACAGCTGGTGGGAGGATGTAGTCAGGCTCTTCTCAGTGGTGCCTGGTGACAGGAAAAGGGGCAATGGACACAAGCTGGAACACAAGAAGTTCCATCTGAACATGTGGAAAATCTTTACTTTGAGGGAGGCAGAGCACTGGAACACACTGCCCAGAGAGTTTGTGAAGTCTTCTTCTCTGGAGATACTCAAAACCTGACAGGAATCCCACCCAACCTCCTCTAGGTGACCCTGCTTTGTGAGGGGCATTGGACTAGATGATCTCTAAAATGTCCCTTCCAACCTCTAAAATTCTGTAATTCTGTAATGCACATGATATACTGATATTGTGGGACCATTCTTTTTAAAAGAGTTGACTTAGGCTTTATTTTTGAAACTGCAATTCAATGCATTGTTAATTGCTGGACCATCTGATACCATTTATTTATCCCACTTCCTGAATTCAAGGCACAATCAAGTAATAGGATGTCTAAGTGTCATTATTTGCACATGAGCTTGATTACAGATGCAAAATATAGAAAGAAGAAAAAAGATTCATAATATTGTGTTTTCCTGAATACTTTATATTGGATAATTAAAGCTATCTTTGGCTATGTTAGTTCTGGATTTTCTGGAGAATATGGTATTAAGCAAGAACATTAAAAACAAAGCCTCCACAGATGCTCACAAAAAATAAGCAAAGCAAAACAAAATCCCCAATGTTATTTTTATTTTGTATCACCACTAAAGAAGAAAGAAAATAGAGTATTAAAGCAGACTAATCTGGAAACCTGCCTAGACTGGCAAGTTTGTCAGCTGGCATATTTCATGTTTCATTAATACTAAATGAACAAATCTCAAATCTTGATAAAAATGTTGCATTTTTCTTATAATTCTCTTTATAAGGCTTCTCTTTACAAGCTGGCAGAATATGGTCAAATCACTGGACATCCTTAATGATGCTGCTTCTTGGATTAACATGGATGGATGTATAGAAGGCGGCCTAGATTTGAGAGAACATTTTTATTTTCATTACTTTATTGTTTAGTAAGTAGAGAAAGAATTTAGTTCTCTCTCCTGTTCTCGGAGATCATCTGGATGCATCACTGTCTGATGTTTAGGATCATCTGCTAAATTGATTTTTAAGGATTATTAGTACTCCTTCCCTCTGATCATCTTCATGGCCCTTTGCTGGACCCATTCCAACAGATACATATCCTTCCTTTGTTGAGGACCCCAAAGCTGGACACAGTACTCCAGGTGGGGTCTCATGAGTGCAGAGTAGAGGGGTAGAATCACCTCCTGTGACCTGCTGGCCATGCTTCTCTTGATGCAGCCCAGGACACGGTTGGCTCTCTGGGCTGGCAGTTCACATTGCTGGCTCATGTTGAACTTCTCATCCACCAACACCCCCAAACCTTTCTTGTCAGGGCTGCTTTCCAGCCATTCTTCACCCAACCTGTATTTGTGCCTGGGATTGCCACGTCCCAGGTGCAGGACCCTGCACTTGGCTTGGTTAAACTTCATGCAATTTGCACGAGCCCACCTCTCCAGCCTGTCCAGGTCCCTCTGAATGGCATCCCTTCCCTCCAGTGTGTCAACTGCACCACTGAGCTTGGTGTCATCAGCAAACTTTGCTGAGGGTGCACTCTATCCCACTGTCCATGTCTCCAACAAAGATGTTGAATAGTACTGGTCCCAGTATGGACCCCTGAAGAACACCACTTGTCACTGGCCGCCAGTTGGACATTGAGCCATTGACCACAACCCTTTGAATGCGGCCATCCAGCCAGTTCCTTATCTACTGAGTGGTCTATCCATCGAATCATGACTTTCCAATCTTGAGACCAGAATGTCATGCGGGACAGTGTTGAACACTTTGCACAAATCCAGGTAGATGATATCTCTTGCTCTGCCCTTGTCCACCAAGTGTGTGGCAGTATCATAAAAGACCACCAAGTTTTTCAGGCATGATTTCCCCTCGGTGAAGCCATGTTGGCTGTCTCAAATCACCTCCTTTTTTCCATGTGTCTTAGCAAAGATTCCAGGAGGATCTGCTCCATGATCTTGCCAGGCACAGAGGTGAGACTGACTGGTCTATAGTTCCCAGGGTCTTCTTTTTTCCCTTTTTTGAATATTGGGGTTACGTTCCCCTTTTTCCAGTCTGCGGGAACTTTGCAAGATTGCCATGATTTCTCAAATATGATGGAAAGGGGCCTAGCAACTTCATCCACCAGCTCCCTCAGGACCCGTGGATGGATTTCATCAGGTCTCATGGACTTATGCACCTTCAGGTTCCTTAAGGGTCTTGAACCTGATCTTCTCATACTGTGGGCAGGTCTTCATTTGCAGAGCCCCTGTTTTTGCCTTCTGTGATTTGGGCAGTGTGGTTTGAGCCATTTCTGGTGAAGACTGAGGCAAAGAAGTTGCTTGGTAGCTCAGCCTTATCCCTATCCTGGGTGACCAGGTCTCCTGTTTCCTTCCGGAGAGGGCCCACAACTTCCCTCATCTTGCCTTGTCCCTGACATATCTGTAGAAGTTTTTCTTATTGTCTTTGATGTTCTTGGCTAGATTTGGTTCTGCCTGGTCTTTCGCTTGCCTGATCTCATTTCTGGCCACTTGACCGTTTCTCTGTATTCTGCCCATTTGACCCATCCCTGCTTCCACCCTCTGTAGGCCTTCTTTTTGGTCCTGAGCTTGTCCAACATTTCCTTATTCATCCATGCAAGACTGCTGGCTATTTTGCCTGACTTCTTTTTTGGGATGCACCTCTCCTGAGCATGGAGGAAGCGATCCTTGAAAACCAACCAGCCTTCTTGGGCTTCTCTCCCCTCCGATTCTTTTTCCCATGCTATCCTCCCAATCAGATCTCTCAGGAGACCAAAGTCTGCTCTTCTGAACTCTAGGGTAGCCAGCTTGCTTCACACCCTCCTTGCCGCCCTATGAATCTTGAATTCCACCATTTCATGATCACTGCAGCCAAGGCTACCCTTGAACTTGACATTCCTCACCATCCCCTCCTTGTTAGTAAGGACAAGGTCCAGCTATGCTTCTTTCCTCATTGGCTCCTCGATCATTTGAACAATAAAGTTATCAACGCATTCCAAGAACTTTCTGGATTTCTTGTCCTGCTGTGTTGTCCTTCCAACAGATATCGGAGTGGCTGAAGTCCCCCATGAGGATCAAAGCGTGCGAGCACAATGCTGCTCCTATCTGTCTATAGCGGGCCTCATCCACCCTGTCACCTTGATCTGGTGGTCTGTAGCAGACCACAACTGTAACATCACTTGCCCCTGGGGTCCCTTTAATCCTGACCCATAAGCTTTCCATCAAGTCATCATCCATGCCCAGGTGGAGCTCCACACACTCCAGCCGGTAGTTGACATGGAGGACAGAACCCCCTCCCCGTCCTCTCCTTCCTGAAGAGTCTGTAACTCTCCATTCCAACACTCAAGTCATAAGAGCCATCCCACCACATCTTGGTAATGCCAATAAGATCATAGCCCTGGAGGTAGGCACACATGTCTAACTGCTCTTGCAGGTTCCCCATGCTGCGTGCATTTGTGTAAAGACGCTTCAGCTAGATGGCCCAATGGGGCTGACTGACTGGCTGTAATAGCTCCATTTTCTTTGTGCTGCTATTCAGGTGGCCTTCCTTTGTGGTGTTTTGTCTGTGATTCCTGTATTCCTTTTGCCTCAGGATCCTCAAGGACCTGATGTTATCGCCCCTCTCCTCCTTCACATCTAGTTTAAAGACCTGTCAATCAACCCCACCATCTCTCGGGCCAGAACAGTTTCCCCTTTTGAGAGAGGCATCTTCCATTACCTGTCAAAAAACCTGGTGCCACATGGACCAACCCACTGTCAAAAGTTGTGGTGGAGACACCAGCCGCGAAGCCATGTATTGACTGATTTGATCTGTCTGCTCCTCCCAGCATCATTGCCTGCCACTGGAGGGAGTGACCAAAAAATCACCTGCACCTCAGAATCCTTTACTAAGCCTCCCAATTCCCTGAGGTCTCTCTTTATAGGTCTTGAGCTTCAAGTTGTTGTCTCCTCTGCACCTACATGGAATATCAATAGTGGATAATAATCTGAGGACCGTACTAAACCAGGAAGTTTCCTGGTGACGTTTTTCACCCGGGCTCCAGGAAAGCTGCAGACTTCCCTCTGAGGAGGGTCCACCTGGCATATTGGGCCCTCTGTCCCCCTCAGGAAGGAGTCACCAACAACTCCGTGTTTTCTTAGAGGGTGTGGTGGTGATCCGGGGTATGTGCTTTTTTGGTGTAGGAGGCATTTGTGTTATAGGGTGCTCCTTACCTACTTTCTTGCTCAACTGACCATTCTCAAGGAGAGCCTCGCATCTGTTCCTCAGAGGTACTTGAGAGGATGAGGTAGGTAAGGTGGGAGGTTGTCTGGTGCCCTGACCATGAACCTGCTTCCCCTTGTTCTTTTCTTTTATGCTTTTGCCTTCAGGCAAAAGGCTCCCCTCCTGGACCCTTGCTGCCTTTCTCCCTGTTATTCCTCAGTCTTTCAACTTCTTCTTTCAGTTCTGCCACCATGTTGAGCAGATCATTGATGTGTTCAAATCTGAGATAGCAGGTCTCACTGCTATCCTCTGTTACTAGTAGTAGGTCCTGGCACTCCCTGCAGCCTGTCACCTGGACAGCCGCGTGTTTCTGTGGAGCTCTGTCTGGGTTCCCATATCCATTTTGTGTAGGGCTGAGCGTATGACCTTCCTCGGGGTGGAGACCATGGCTGAACTCCTACCAAAGGGGGTGAGGATAACCACAAGGACTCACACATCTAGCTGACAGAGCTTTGGGTTCCTGCCCTGTGCTTCTTGGCATGCCCTTGGCTACCTGTGCCTTCCTGCTTTCCCAGAGGTCCTGAGAGGCCTCTTTTAGCCGGGGGAGGGGTGGGGGGGGTGGTTCTGCCCACAAGCAGCCAGGTTCTGGCAGGGACCAGTTACTGCTACCAGCTTCTAAAACCCTCAAAAAGACCTCCTTGCTGATCCTTTTAGTTTGGGTGGTTTGTTTTATTTTTTCCCACTTTCCCCAGTGCTGCTTACCTCCTGCAGCTGATCTCCTTGGCAATAGATATATACAATTTTTCTGTATCTGGGATCTGCCTGATCTCCACAACTTTTCCAAGATGAGAGGGAGCAGCCTTGGAAGAACATTAGCCAGTTGTGCCCAGACCCTTGGATGCAGCACGCATGGTCCCAAGGACTTGTGTGAGTCAAGAGATCCCAAGTACTCCATAACGTAACTGTATCCTCACCTGCTGGTTGTTCTTCCTACTTGAACCCCTTCAATAAGCACAGAGGCCTGGGAGACCTTGTTGCTGAAGGCTGAGGCAAAGCAAGCAATGAGTATGTCGGCCTCATCAATGTCTCCTCTCACTAAATCATCTGCCTCATTCAGCAACAGATTCACAATTTTCCTACTTGTACAGTACTAAAAACTCTTCGTGTTGCACTTGACACCCCTTACAAGTCACAATCACATTTAATCTTTGTCTTTTTTGACACTATCAAAATCTTAGTTTACTTGTTGGACTGGAAATACTTTTATAAGATTTGTATCTGAACTTTGCACAGCTCCATTAAAGAATATTGTGCTCTTATTTATTCTTTTGGTACCTATAGGAACTGCAGTAGTCATCAAGGCAGAAAGGTAAAAGAACAAAAATGGTACACAGTAGCTGTATCTCTTTTATTGTAAATGTAATTTGAAGGAAGAATCACATAGCTCAAAATCAGTGCAGGTAAAATATGCAGGCTGTTAATTTGCAGGTTTAACAAATGCTTTTGATTTTTTCCCGGGGGAAGAGATGGTTTAATTTTAGTTTAAATTTATTATACAGCCTCTTCAGAGTTGAAACCAGCAATTTTCTGACCTCCCAGCTGCTTTGCCTGTGATGATGGGACACACACCTGCAGATCTTGTAGTCATAGTTCCTGTAAACCTATTTTCTTCTTTTTTTTTTAGTGACACATGCACAAAACACGGAACTAAACACTCCTACTTCTCTGCCTGGGAAAAAAAAAGCAGCTCTACATACGGAAGTATGGCCCAACATTTTCTTGTTTTTCATGGGACAGAAAAAGCATTGAAAGAAGAATGACCAGGAAGCTTATTCTTGACATGAGCATTAGAAATGGTCCCTGCGGTTTGGGGATTTTGACCCCATATCTGAGCTTCTCTCAAACTTTCATGTGTTAATCCTTATAACATCCCTTTCAAGCAATTATGTGTTTGTTAACCTCATTTCACAAACAGTGAACTGCAGTCATTATTTTGAACTGCTTGATTTAATGTTGAAGATGGATTTAGACACTTTGTTTGGGAAAAGCTCACCAGCCTGCTGGCCTTTGGGAGCCACACAATGTGCTCTGCTCCATAAAGATCTCCCATGGGGCCATGAATGTTGTCACCTGCTCACTTCACTGCCCACTGTGTCTGTCAGCAGTGCAGGGACAGATCGAGAGGTCCCCTGACACAGCCATCTCCTGAGGGATCTCATCCCATGGAGGTTTTCTAAGCACACTGGAGGCACTCAGGAAAAGATGAGGTTGGTTCGAAGGGCAGCTGCTGCATGCCCCTTCACCCAGGACCACAGCTGAAGACATGGACAGCACACTAAGGCACAAGGCAGCAGTGTAGCAGTGCAGTGCCTGAACTAAGTTCCTCTCCTCTCCTCTCCTCTCCTCTCCTCTCCTCTCCTCTCCTCTCCTTTTCTTCTAGCAAATAGCTTCCTTCTGAAGCTTTTTAGCCAAGTCAGGCCCTTTTGCTGCATTTTGCATTTGAGTGTGCCAAAAGAAGAAAAGAGGGCAGTGGTACCATCTGGAGCACTGTGGCTCCTACAAGTACCACGTGCATAGTCAGAGCCATTAACTTAGGGACACAGCCAAGCTCAGAGTTGCAAGTTAAACCATTCAGGCAGTGGGTACTTGCTGTTTCAAATGACTGATGTCCAGCAGTCCTGATAATCTTGGATAAACCCCACCAGCCTGTGACAGATGAAAAGTTCCTAGAATGGGAATCACAGGGACTAGGACAATACAAGTGGAAGGATAATACAGGGCATACAAAATATCTTGGCAAAATCAAGGAGCTGATCATCTACACACGCGTGCATCTACAGCCATGTAAATGTAAAAATATATGTTTATAATTAGTCACATTATGAATATGTAAACATTCAGTTGCAGCGATTTTTCTACTAGTTTTACTTAAAAAAATTATATTATTGATTTCACTTGAGCAAAGAGACCATTATTATGATTGTGTGTCAGAGCTAAAAGGAGTTTAGCAGCTAATTTTCTGTTTATTCATAACTTAGTGTCAAAATACAGATTGCTTCTAGGTTTTCATATTCTGAAAATGTAGTGGCTAAGCTATTTGAAACCTGGATTTTCAAGCTGGTGAAAAAAGTGACCTTTTACTACTTAGAATAGTTTGTCACGTCACTTTATTTGGAATTTTTTCTTTGACTAGATGGGGTAACATGACAACAAAACAACAGCTTATGAAGACTAGTTATTGATGTTTTTGTTAGCAATCAGACAAATTCTTCATTTACTGCTTTAAATACCACTTTTACAAAGCAGAAATAGTGCATCCTCCTTTAAAAAAAACCAACTGTCTTTGTTCAATCAGTCAGAGACCTAATATTTTGTAGTGCAAATCCTTTATTTTTGTCTAGCCAACCTCATTTTCACAACTTTTATGTTCTTCATTTCTCTTGCCAGACTTTGAGAGTTGTGAGCTGGGTGGGTTTTGTTTTGTTTTGTTTTGATACCCTTGACAAGAAAAAGTCAAGATTTCCAGACACTCCTTGCCCAGTGCCAAAGGGTTAAAGAAGAGCTTTTGCTTGTTTGGTAGTTTTTTCCATGCTTTTATGGCTCTGCAAAATGCACATCCAAAGCAGTAAAAACAAAAGGCACTGACATGGAGATTTACTGTGATTTTTCCACCTTCGTCATTGTATGAGGTTTGTCTCTACACCCATTTTACAGTGGGAGTCACAAAATGAAGACTTCTCTTTAAAAGAAATCTTTCACTGGCTGATCTCAGCATGATCATAGGCATTTTGTGTGATTCTCTCTTCCTGTTGCTATGTGGCCTCTTCTTTAAACAAGGATATGACTGCTGGGTAGCAGAGAATTTTGCAGTGAACATCAACTGTTTTTTTCCAGAGATTTTACATTGTTTTTCATTGTGCTATGGTTTCAAATCTAAATTATGTTCTTTTTAGCTGGTATTTGTAGATCATTTTCAGATACGCTTGTCTGATGTCCCTACCATTCTATGGAGTTACTGGCAGCAGATGCCCAGGGTGTCAGCTGCACTGTTGAGAGGATGAAAGAGGATGACAAAGGTATAGAGTGTATGGGCATGTTTATTTGCAATGTCATATGCAATGAAAACTAACATTTATAACTCAGCTTCTTCATGGCATTCTCTGTCACAGTGTAAAAGTCCAAGAATAAACATATCCACTTGAGACAGAAGATCATGACAGCAACTGAGACATCTCATTTTCAGGTTGAAAATTAAAATTTCCTAATGTGGTTAAGCTTGCCTACTGCTGCATTTACAGACGGGGAAAGAAACCAGACAAATGAGAATATACTGAGTATTAGATTTTGAAATGACACAAAGTACCCTGTCTGTTAGTAGAAAAATAATGCTCAATTGAACCAGTATACTTTTTTAATTGCATTCTCAGTCTGGTGTGAGATTGTTTTTTCAGTACAGGGATATATATTTTATAGGCATTAAGGAGAAGGGAGCACATTTTATTAAGTTTGTGAAGCTGCCTGGCTATTGCTAAAGCCAACAGAAACAGGCATTTGGACTGTTCACTTTTATTCCCCTTTTCTATCTGAAAAAGGAACCTCCTTGTTTATTTCCTAATTGCACCTAGTTTGCTGACACTCTCCCAGTATCTCCAATAAAGAAACAAGGTAATAATAACAAACGCCAGGAAGAATTTGTCAGTGTCTCTAGCAGGTATAAATGCCATGTGTTGTCAACATGCAAGAGATCAGGGAAGCGGCTGTCAAATAAGATGAAAAGAGGTAACAGAAGCAGCTGGGCTAGTAATTATCTCCCTAGCTAAAGCATGCTGCTTGTGCATTTAGGTCTCCTCATGCTAAGTATTCCTAAATGGAAATCCTCTGGAATGGCACTTTTTAGGATTACATGCTGCTTTAAGACCTTGTCTTTGTATTACCCCACATGCCTGAGATGACTGTAATGCACTGCCATTCCAGCCCCAAGCAGGCAGGCAGCCTCGAGACATTCACCATCCACATGCTACGATGCACAGAACAAGTGTCTGGGCACTATTGAAAATAGTAACAAGCCTACACTTTTTGCTTTTAGGGAGCTGGGTGGGAGCAGAGATACATTAACAGATGTTTCATCGCATTCACATATTTTCCATATGATCCTCAGACAAGCAGCTGCCGAGTAAGAGAGGGAGAACAATATGAGCATCTATGCCTTGGATTGGTTTCTTATCTTTTTAGTTCAAGCCTACTTGTGTTTCAAGCACCACAGCTTTTAAAATTTAATCTACTGCAATGTTTTAAACATCTATGTATGTAGCTCAAATATGATCATTATTAAGTTGCATCAGAATTTATGTTCAACTCTCAAACATAACCTTCAGAAGATGGGCTGCATTTTTCTCTTCTTACCTTTGATCCAGTTGGGACTCTGCATCTGAGTAAGGGGAATAGAATTTGGCCTCATCATAACAGTTTCTTCCAGAGAATGCCTTCTAAAAATAGCTATTGTCTACATTGTCTCAGTCACCAATGGCTGTAAATCAATGCAGCTCAATAGCACTGTTTTGGATGGTGATATGATGATTATTATGCTAGCCAAGAATCTGGTCTGCATATATGTAAATCAAAGTTAGATTTGGTGTTTATGATTTCAACCCAATAATTATCTACCTGGTCTGACAACAAATGGTATCTCCTCTGTTCTTAGAGTTCAATTTGAGAAAATAACATTTTAATAAAAAAAGATAATTTCAAAAATATTTTTCCTTTTGCTTGCAAAAATCTCAAGATTAAAAAATAACCTGACTTAATATATGTCCAAATTTCCCATGGTAGTAATTTCTCATTCTTATGAGGCCCCTCTGATATCGTTTAAATTAATGGCATATGGTAATCCTTTCAGTTTTCATTGCTCATTGGGAAGTGAGTCAATGGCTATTTAATGTCATCTTATTATGGTTCCCTAGTAATGTTAATTTTAATCAGTGATGGTTGTATTTGTTGAGAGAGTTCTGCTTATGTTCTGCCTCCTTCTCACAGGGTAAATTTCCCCAGTCCAGTAATTTTGAGCAGGCATAGAGTGACACATGTGCCAGCTGCCCAGAACATGTGGAAATGCTCAAATTCACAAGTCAACTGTACTGTATAGGGTATATCAGTTACTAGGACCTTTGCTAAACACTTTCATCATACTTCCTCTCAAGGTAGACTTCACCACGTTGTGTTTGTGTCTGTCTTTCTTTCTTTCTTTCTTTCTTTCTTTCTTTCTTTCTTTCTTTCTTTCTTTCTTTCTTTCTCTCCCTTAGTATTCTGCACTCACACCAGGAGTGATCTGTGATGCTGTAAGCAACAATCCTAGACAATAGCGACAAGAGGCTATCAAATGTTTGCACTGCATTGCAAATTGTCTCATAGCATTAATACTAGAAATTACCACAATGCAAAGACTGCATAAATATTCACACTTCGTGCTAATAGATGCTGTTCAAAAGTTGCTTATTTGATCACAGATACACAGATACTGTTGTTTCAGTTAAGGTGATGTATTTAATGCAGAAGGTACTTAGAAGCACACTTCGAGTACTGAGGTCCCAAAGCTGCCATCTCTTAATGGCATGAGAGATGCCATTGAGCTCATCTCTCCCATGATTATGGGAATTAGAGTGAGATGAGGAAGTGATGAGTACTTAGGAGTACCTAGTGCTATTTTAATTTTTTAAAAATACTTGTTTTATACTTTTTCAAACTTTATATTTATGAAGGTATTGAATAATCACCATTTATTAGGAGGCATCACAGGCAGGAGAATGAATCTAATCTGGAAGAGAGAATCAATATGATGATGCCATTTTTATCTCTGCATTCTAACTTTCCTACATGATGACCTACAAGACTACGGCCTTCTGAGTCACCTATGCTCCATAATCCAAATTTCAGTCATTGGGGTGGAAAGCGGGCACAAAAAAATTTGATAGGTGACAGTTGGATGGTGACCTAGCATTTTAGGAATCACTGAAGAGGTGCTTGATTAATGCCCAGGCCATGTGGCTGCCTCTTTGGAAACTGAGAAAATTTTCAGTCCTGAGGACACTATAAGTTCAAAGGAAGTAACTAAAAGCCATTAGTTAGGCACTAATATACAAGGTGTTGGGTTTTCTTGGATCAATTCTGTGTTATCAAAAAGGAATTAAGATTTATGTAGTGGTAAAGGGACCATGCTAGATTTAATGAAGTAATTTTAATTAATGTCTATCAATGACTTCCTGCAAGTCCCATTTTGTAATGCTGGCTGGGAAGATCACACTTTGCAGATCATAACATACATCCAATGATCAATGTGGGAAGCAACAATAAAGAGGAGAAAATAATTAATGTATTTCAGCAGGTTTTCATCATGGCATTCCCTGGAGGAGGCACAGTGGAGAAGAGTTTCAACTCTTTTTCTGCAATCTTAAAATGAATAAGAACATAGGAAGGGAGGTGGTTATATTTCCAGCTTTTGTTGTTTTCTAACTGAGCTGATACTTCCATGGGGAGCAGCCATCCACCAAACTGAGAGCTTTTTAACTGCTTTCCTAAACTGGATGCTGCCAGAGGAGAGGTTATAGGATCCATGTTTTAGACCCTTAACCATTTTAATATGGGAATCTCTCACTTCTGCATTAGGAAAACCTTATGTTTTCGTCATTAAAGTTATGATACAAATGAAGCATGTATGCAGTTGCTAAGAAATAGTCAAACCACCGAAAAAGAAACCTCTTCAAGTTGATGTTTTATTCTAGTTAGCTCACTGTAAGGACTTCCAGATGAATGAGAAAACTAATTTGGCAATACCAAAAGGACCCATCACACAATAATTACTGTTCTTTCATAAGAAAAAGATAAGAGCTAGAGAATTAATATTAGTTTTAGCTTGAGATTACTTGATTTTACAGTATATAACTTTGATTTCTTTAAAGACTGGCAGTAGGTCAGTCCTTGCATATGAATGATTTCTGTGCCTCTGTAAAAGATTTAATATATATAATAACAGGATTCCCTCCATGGTGAGGAATTTACTGCCAATGCAGCTGATAGGAACTTTAAGTGGAAAAAGCTTTCCACTTACTTTGTAAATTCTGGACAAGGTGTAAGGCTCAATGCTGCTGTCTTTGCTGAAGTAAAACTCCCCCGGAGGAGCAAATATTGAGACTAAGAGATTTTGTATGTGTGAAGACTTTGCAGTTGTTTTCTGGTTTGTCCTATCATGTAAGACCACTTTTCATGAACTGTGAACGGAAAGTGACTTTAATGAAGATTTTAGTGTCAAAATTCCCCTCTTGGTGTACTTTACTAACTGTGTGTGAACTTTAAAGTGTTCTCTTTACTGTTTTGAAGCTCTTCTGTCATTTTCATTATGACGAAAACTGTGGTACTTAGAACTCAGTCTCTCCATCTCAGACTGGGAAGGTACTTAAGTACTAGATTAACATGGGCTGTGGATACATACACTTTCCTGAGTAGGACTAACTAAAGAGCAGTTCACTAACATAAGTTTTACCTGCATGGATGCCTCGCTGTTAGTGGCTGGTTTGTCTTAAATTGTAAACTCCATTTCATGGGCAAAAAAAAGCTGAGTACTGCTTGCTTCATACAATGAATGAACATAAACACTTTGGCTTGAAGCGATTAGCATGAAAAAATAAAAGGGTTCAAGGAGAATGTTTTTCCTCCCATTCTTTTATGCTCATATTCCTTCTGTCTAACAAATGAATAGAAATCCTGTATGTTGTTACTGACCAGTCCTTGAACTGCCCTATCAGGTAGAGACCTCTCCATGGGAACATCTTTGGTCAAACATCTTCTATCTATCTCCATTCCAAGGGATTATTTCTCACCTTCTTCAGAGCCACATTTTACCCCCTCAACCCCTTCCTCAGATACACAATCATTTGGTCTAGCCTTTGGCATGGCTGAAGAGTGGAAACCCCACATGTCGAGGAAAAGGGTAGCAACAATCATAATTTCCTTATTGATTGCTTCTTTTTTTTTGAGATTGGTTTTTTTTTGGCTTCTGGCTATACTTTTATATTATAAGTTACAAAACTGTAATCTTATTATGTGATAGTAGGAAGTTTTAAAGCTGCATTTCATATATTCATATGCATACTAAAATACTATATTCATTTGCATACTAAAATGAAAATAAATAAAAGAAGTGTTAGGAACAAGTCTCGTAAGGTAAACAGTTCATTCTACCTTCTTCTTGGTCAATTTATATTTTGAACAAGACAAATTAATGAAAAGTTTTTTGGGACAGATTCTCAAATGCTTGAGACTGTCTGTGGCATAGTTTTAGATATCCAGGCTAACGGGACACCTTGAGTTTATTCATGCTTACCACCTATCCTGGAGCATTAAACTAACTGAGTTTGTACTTACCACTACATCCCTGAAAGGTATCTGGCCTCAGTTTCCTTGAATTGATCACAGAAGCTTCTGACACTGTACATGCTATTAAACAGGTATAAGATTATTAAACTCCGTATTTTTAATGTCTTTTTGAATGTGCATGTCCTTTCCAACAACTGTGGGAAAGTATTTCAGGCCATATTGGTATAACAAAATTAAATTTGCTTTTGCATAGCATTAATTTTAGACTAATCTTTCACTGGGGATATAATGTGGCTAGCTGAAGGTATTGTTAAATGAATCAATGTTCCACCAATAAACACTTTTGTTAAGTCAACCATCTCTTTGAGCAGAGAGACTGGCATTAATTTTTCCTTGCAGGACACAGACAAGCACCATTAAAGCAGAACAAATATAAAGACACATTTTAGGCTAACTATACTATTGACTGAGAAGTTTTGTCTTCTGATGGATGCAAATCACATTCACAGACTAAAGTAATTTTCTGTGGCCTAAAGGGAACTTTCTGGATCCTGTCATTAAATTTTTGTTTAAGCATTTTCATATGTGGATAAAACTTATTTGTTCAAAAAATGTAAATTTTTGTCACAGTCCTTGAGAAACACATCTCATTATATGTCTGGGATTTGTATGTTGGCTGCAGACATGCAACATAATGATATGAAGTTTAAAAATGCAGAGATCAGCAAAATTAGTTCATACTATAACAGTAACAGAAATCCTCACAGTAAGTTGAACTGAATTTCTGTGTGCATCCTAGTCTTGCCATTGAAAGCATACAGGGAACCTATTTCTACTCTAATGATGATGAGCCAAATAATCCACCCTCCCAACACGCAAAACATTATAATTCATGCAACCTTGTCAGCTATTACCTACGTTTGAGCATTTTACAAGCTACCACCTCAACCTGGAATGAATTAGTAGGAAATTGCTGTTTACCAAGTGTTAAAAATGTTTCATTTAATAGTTGTATTAAAACACAGCAGTTTGTGACAGAAGTAATTAGGTTATCTTTTGCCTATCTTTTTCTATGATGCCTTCAACAGAAGTGAAATAACTTAGAAATTCCTACAAAATAAATACGTATAAATACTTTATAAATACTATTTTAAAAATGATGCCTTGTTTCAAAACCATGAATACTTAGTAATCTGTTAGAAGAAAAAAAAGACACTTGAATTCTATTTGATTAAAAAAAAAATCGAATGAGGAACAACTTTCCTTTAATTAAGTGACCATTAATACAATTTGTTAAAAGTAGCATTATTTTCTTAGAACATCCTGTTCATCTCTTTTTAAGAAATAGTTAAGAGTTTTGCCAGATACATGCTTTCCTTCCAGAAAAGAAAAACATTCTCAATCTTTCTCCAATTTTTTTTTTCTATTGAATAACGATTTACAGCCATCAGGAGAAAACCTACATTGCACATATATGATGCTTCTCTTGCAGCTGAATACCTTTTAATGTTCTTTTATTCTTCTGAGATCATTTTGCTGGGACTTTGGAGTATGTAAAAAGAATACTATTTTAGTAACACCACACATGAAAAAAAAGCAGTGCCCCAGATCGACACTTTTCCATGCACACACACACTGCTGCATGCAGTCCTATTGATCCAATAAAAGATATTTTCTCTTAAAGTTTTCTCAAGCTACTTTGCAGATTTGCCACAGGCTCCTAAAAGCGTCTGGTCAACTGTGTTTTGCCCTTTTGCTACATTCTCTGTGCACTCATAAACTTGTCCGTGTGCTCATTTGTGACTGACATTGTCTTGCGTGAGTTTTCTCTCCTTCTTCCCAGTGACTGTGCACTTTGGCATTAACTAAAGAGTAGAGTGTTTTTCCTCTTTTTATTTTTCTTGAAAATTACTGATGGGGGAATATCAAATTCTCTGCTACAGTTCTCATGCTGGTTCGCATGTGAAATAGCTCCAAAAGTATGAAAGATATAGAAAAGGTATTTGTGAGAGCTAAATCAACCCAAAGTGTCTACAGCAGTCATATAGCTCATATACTATACAGATAAAAATGCCTAGTATTTCAAAAGACATTAGGGAAAAGATTGTACTTGAAAGGGCTCCAGACTATACCCATTTCTTTAAAATATCAGAATTTTTCTGCCTAATTGGATTAAGATCAACTTTATTAAAAGATGCCTGAATCAGTTAAGTTTTCTGTGATACAAAGTGAGCTAAAACAAAAACACCAATGATAATAGTCATGGTTTCTATTAACAATTCACATCTGTAGTTAACTTGAAACAGATGCTTTTCAATACCAGCCATTGTTTTTAACTTGAATGTGACAATATGTTTTGATGTTTTCTCCTTAATTGTAAAATCATGTAATGAAGTCCCTTTAGTATGTGTGTGGTAAATTGCCAAAGCCTCTGTTTTTCCAAAACTCTCTGGTAAAATTTCTCATGGTGCCTTAGTTACAATTGTTCGTGACAATCAATCAGATGATTCCCCTTTCAGACCACAGAAGGTCCATTTGGGAAGTCTGAAGCGGTCTCAGTTGAACTGGAAACATAAATATGCATCTCTTAGGTTTCCCTAAGGCTCGGTAAAACCAGGCTTTTCTGAGTGTAAGGGTTCCTGGTGGCGCTTCTCAAGAAACTGTCCTGTAAAATATATCTCCATGATTTCTAATTATCATTATGAAAGTATTTGATGATAATGTATTAGATCATTGAAAATCAACTGATAAGGATAGAATTTAATGAATTGCAGTGTCTTCTGAATCTGATGACAGGGCCAATGCTTTTCACAGAATGCAGAAGGCTGAAATCACCAAACAGAAAGTGTGCGTGATTAGGAAAAATACCCGTGGCTGCTAGGTCAGTTTGTGGTGTTTGGTAACAACAATGAAGATATGAAAGCTAGAAATAGAAAATCACAAGTAATTGAAGTCTCCTGACAACAGATATAACAATAACAGTAATAAAACCTACTATTAAAGATGACATTTCTTCAGTAAAAATATGAAGCATGGAAAACCATGGTGGATAGAATGAAGAAATTAAAACGTCTGGAAGCCTGTTGAGGAGTCTAAATCCTTGTTAGCTTTCAGAGATTTAGTGACTAAAATACAAAGCAAAGACACAGAATAGATTGGTTGAGCTTAGTCTTAAAGAAGAAGAACTCATTAGTTGAGGAAACTAGACAGGATTTTCATGATTCGGGGTCTCAGCTGAGAATTTCAGGCAACACAAGAGCAAAGTAGCCCTCTGAATTATCAAGGACTGTGCTCTGAATCTGGGCTGATTAGCATGAAATCAGTTAGAAAGCCAAGTACAGGGACAGGGGAAGGGTCATTATGGAACTCCTGTGTCCCTCAAAGGGCATTTGATTAAGTAGATTATAATAGTACTGGTAAGGACAATGCTGTCCAGGTCAGGCTACCCAAATCATTGCTTCAAATACAAGTAAAGAGTAAAACAGTAAAATACAGGTCAGATGTCAATTTACACAGAGACTATTATACTTTGGCTTCTGTTATTGGAAGGTTATCTTTGAACACCCACTTATATGCTGCTTTCAGAAAAGGAGTCACATATTTGTATGGCCATAGAAGTGCAAGATTGAGCTTTTTGTGTTTGCTACTGTTATGGTCTGTTTGGACATCTGTTACTGAGGGCAGAACATCCCTCAGGGAACAGCAGTGCCTCCCAACAAGAAAGATGTGTTTCTCTATAGGTGTTAAAAGACCACACCTTTCCGTAGAAGCAGTCTATAGGAATACATATGACATATGGCCAATGTGTGAATAATATGGCAGTTTACAAAAATCTCAGCACTCATTTGGGATGTCTGTTTCCACTTGCATTGTGGGTCACTGTTTTATACTGCATAGTATTGTTGCTTTGTTCTGACTTCAGACTGAATTTTCCAAGAGGCAATATATAGATTTTGGACTTGAGTGTTCAGGATCAGATTTTTTTTAAAGGGGTTAAACATCTCCATCACTATGAAAATTTGCCGCTTTGTTGTTCCTCACAAAATCTTAGAAAGCCTTGTGAGATGTGCTTGCTTATCCTAATTTATCATAACCACAGGAATATTTTGCCTGCCTAAAGGTCTGTCTAGCTCAGTATCTTCTACAAGATCTGTATAAGCACGTACAAATATTTTCTCAGCCTCAGAAAGCTCAGGAAGCTTTCTAAACTGGAAGTGGTTTTGTATTTATTAACCCTCAGTGGGTTGTTTTATCACGTGCTTGTCTGTTCTCCTATTCAACCTATGTAAACTACTAGGAACCACAAAATCACTGGAGGACTACTGTGTGAAGAACATATACTTTTAAAACATTCTTTTTTAAAAAAAAATAAATTCATTTTCAGCATAGTTTATACTAACTCCTTTGGAGACTTCTGGTTCTTGTAGTCAAGAACACAAATGAAGCTCAATCCCTACCCTCTTCATGCCACTCATAGTTTTATAAGCTCCTATCCTATTCCCCAGAAATCATCTTTTATTGAAGTTCTTTTTTTGTCTCAGCCATTTAATGTACCATCCACAGTTTTGATCATAATTGTTGCCCTTCTCTTCTATTTTACTTACAAACAAAAGAACAAGGACTGCAATAGTATAAAGGATTTGTTTGGACTAGGGAACTTTACAGCAGCATAAAGATGTTCTCTGTTTTGGTTTCTCTCTCCTAAAACTCTGGGATTTTTTTGACTGCTAATGAGACCAGACGTGATGCTTCCATGAGCTGCCTATGATAACCCTAAGTCCCTTCTCTTTCATTGTAATCATTATTTCTTTGTAGATATGCATCACTTTATTTTGTCTACACAGAATTTCAGCTACCATTTGTTGCTCATTGAGTCAGATTATTTTTTTTCCCAACTATCCACAGAATACCTTTGTCATCAATTATCATGAAAAATACAGTAAACTCTACAAACTTCCTTCTGATAAATTTACTGCTTAACTACTTCTGGATCACCTTAGTGCTAGGGCTTTTCTTTCTCATATTTTTTTGCAGCCCACATTGCTGCTTCTGAATTCTGCATGAAGGAGTTAGGCTTGAGGTGCTCAAGTAGTTGCAAAAAGGTTAATACTGCAAGTAAACTGTTGGGTATTTGGGGAATATCATCTGTTCTGTAAATTTACAATTCTTGACTCTTATTTTCTTCAGGTCATCTTTTACTGCAGCCACTATATGTTAGTATTATAAATCCTTGGGAAAAGTTGCTAGGAAAAATTCCTTGTACGGTTTTTGTTTTATCTTGAGTAGCTACTTTTACTGTTTTCAGTATCACCATTAAGGCTTGAGTGCATATTTTTATCAGGCTCTCTAT
Source organism: Scolopax mira (assembly GCA_004320125.1). Taxonomy (NCBI): domain Eukaryota; kingdom Metazoa; phylum Chordata; class Aves; order Charadriiformes; family Scolopacidae; genus Scolopax; species Scolopax mira. Next base: position 44,940 of record BJBW01004020.1, on the reverse strand, counting down.
TATTCTGCTCCCAGAGCTATATGTTTTGTATTTTTTCAAATTCACCTGACTTTTATTCACAAACATGCTAATGACATCTCAGCATCAGCATTGTCAAAGCATCACATGAAAACATCTAGATTATTGCTACATAAGGTATTGCTCAAATGACTCTTCCACCACATTAATGCTGAGTTTCTGCCTGGGTGAGAATTAGGAACAGCTGAAAGTGGCCCTGTAGTATTATTTTTTTTTCAAATGGAGTGATTCCATTAGAGGTGAGAACAAGGAACTAAAAAGCACAGAAGGATAACTTCCTGCTGGTGGTTGGGCAGAAGGTATTGAAGATGAGCTTGGACCCACTGTTGGGGCTGCTAAGCAGGTGAGAGGAGCTTGGAGCAGGTGTAGCAGGCAGGTTGGACAGAGGGACCTTGTGCCAATATCAGTTCTGGGGGCATGCTGAGCTGAGCTGAGCTGAGAGCAGCAATGTTTTGAGGGAGTCTTGAGGGCATTCCTGTAAAGAGCTGAGCAGCTTGGATATTCCCTGCTGTTATTTAAACTAAAATTGTTTTCCCATCTGATGAACCAGCCTTATCCTAGCAATCTTTAACCCTTTGCAATAGTTCATACACCACATATGCCTATTTTACAAAGGAACAAATAAGGCTTTTTCTCACTGGCAACCATGCAACCCAGAGACAGCCTGGAGGTCCAATGGGACCGGTCCTTCCCTGGGTGCTATTGTTGCTGGGAAAGGTTTGGTGGAGCAGCAAAGTAACGTGACTCTTTGGACTATGGATAGAAGCAACAGAGATCACTGCCTTGTCTTTGGATTCACCAGCCAAACATATTCAAGGGAATGAGTCTGAATTCACTTCTAAGTTGGATTCAGGCTGTGGGACCTGTCCTCTCCCCTCAGTCCCTGCCATATCTGTGGGGCTTGGAGTGAGTGGGGACCCACCAAGGTCCTCTGTGCTGGTGGAGTTGGGGGACAGGGCTTCACAGCGCCAGGTGCATGGCTGCATGGAAAAGAGTGGACCATTCTGTCCCGACAGTGAGCACGGCTATTTAACCTTCTGTATGGTGGCCCTGGGATACAGAAAGGCTTAGTTCTAATTTCATCTGTGCTGCTGATTTGACAGATGACCCCGGAGCAGATGCTCAATCCCAGCTGTCTTCCCACTTAGCACAAACCTATACTAGGCCTTTGTCTAAAGATTATTTAGTGAATTGTCAAATTAATATTTGTAAAGCATTCTGAAGATAGGAAGCGGACCCTCCAAGTGCCAAACTTCTGCTGTTCTTGGCCTCTTTCCACATCACAGTCTTTGCTACTCTGATATTTCGCTGCAACACTAAGGTACTCTCCTTACATAGGTAGGTTTTGGGGTTTCTATTCCTGAATTTGCCATGGATATCTTGTGCTCACGTCATTTAACTGCCCTGTATTTTACTTTGTCAATGTGTACAGTGGTTATAAAAACATCCAGCCAGCTAACAGGAATTGTGAAATAGAGGGACCTGATAAACACTGCTGCATGTTTTTATGGGCTCATGTGAAAGATAGAAAAAACATGCCAAGTAATCAAAATGTTATTGCTGTTATTGTTCGGTTTGATATTTACTGTTTAGCATGATGGAAAAATAACACAATATGATAGAGGACAACTAGCAAAGGAAACCCTTCCTCTGTCAGTTTGGGCTCACATACCAGATACTTAGCATATAGTGTACTTGATGTGTCTGGCAGCAGAAAAAAGAGAAATGGAGGGAAAATGTGGATGCTGCAGTTCTGTTTTCACCAGGCACTGGGCAATAAATTATGTCTAGACTTTGTCCCTTGACCACTATGCAGAAGGTCTGGACTGAACTACCTATAATAAATTAATTGTGGTGAGAAAAAAATCACAGTGGGAAAAGAAGCAGGGTCTTCATTTCATTTCAGCTTCCCATATAACTTCTTTGCCAATAAACAGCTTTACTATCGTAGCTCAGCCAACAGGCACTTTTTTGAAAACTTGTACTGAAGCCCAGACTTTCTTACAATATCACAGTTCACTGACTTGCCAAATAGTTTCTGGGTAGATAGCACATCTGTATCTGGATCTGTCCCAGTATTTTCTTATACAGCTAGACTCCATCTGAAATATTTTACATAAAACCCTCTGTAACCTCTTCTTGTTTCAAGCTTTGAAATCAAAAGAATGATGAAATATTTAATTATCTCTGTGTCCTGCCCAGGATTTTTCATTACTTACCTATAGATGTCTGTGTGCAAGAGGGGAAAAGAAGGAAGACATTTTCTAAAAACAGGACTGCATCTGGGCGGTCTGTTTTCATAAAGATCAGCCCCAGCTTTCTGTTAAGGTGCTGTAATAGCATGTCTTGTGCCAAGGGGAGACGAAAGATGTGACACAACTCAGCAGAGCTGCAAGTGGGCTGGGCAGGAGCCAGCTCCCATCCAGCCTGTGCATGGCATGGAAACTGATAAATAAAAAGGCCCACAATTTTTAGAGTCTGGCAATTTGCATCTGCCAAATATATGCCCACGTTTTTGTGGCTACAAAAAGAGTTATAGATGTGAACCTCAGAATGTGACACTTCTACTCTCTGATTCATATTCCCACTGAGGTAGTCAGAGGCAAACATGGTCAGGTTTTGGCAATGAAGTGGAGATGCAGGTTTTCTGACTAGAGCTTGCTCTTTTGCAAGTGCATCCCACTGCACAGCTTTGTTTCAGTAAGATGAGAGTGTGGGTCAGAAGCAGAAGAAAATAAAATATATAGCAGCTACTTCATAACCCACTCAGCATTTATGTGACTCTGCTTTTACAATGTAATTGTATTAACTCTTATCTTAAATCCAGAGTTCCTACACCTTGGGCTTGACCAGCCGCTGCGGCAGGCATTGGTGAAGCAGGTGGCCATCCGGTCTCAGGATTTTGTGACCTGGAATGTGTTTAAAAAAAAATCCCGACTATTTAGTTGTTTAGCAATAGCCATAACAATTTTAGACAAAAGGAATTGAAATGAAACAGAGGTTTTTACATATGTTTCACTTACCTAGAGCCTCCCAGTCCCTCTGTGTTAGGCTAGCAAGCTGACCCCTGAGACATGCCAAAGAGTTTCCTCTCCTCCGCTGTTTCTCCCAAGCAATAGCTCACTGTCTCTGGGGGCATTTGCATGAAATGTTACCAGCATTACCAGCATCCTTTGTTCTTCTGTCCTTGGATGGCTGTGGGTCCTTGGTTGTTCTCAGACAAACCATCATCAAAGCTATCAGTTCTGGCTAAGCCTCTTAAAGATTTTTAAGTATTAGGGTTTTTTCCAAGTTGAGTCTTGGTGTGTTAGGCCAGTGTAGTCATACAGAAAACATCTCAGTAAATAGGCCAGCACACAACACAAGTAAAATGTTGCATGGCAGAGCCAAGTCTATTATGGATACTCTTTGAAAACAGCATTGGAGAGGTCTATAAGGCATTAGACTCGCCTATTTAGTCATTCATAAGCCAGGGAATAACAAAGTTGAGGCCTGGTGATTGAACATAAAACCTTTAGTGCGTTATTTAACGTATCATGTCTTCAATGAGTCTTTAATTACCCATTAGCATATTATTTCTCAAAGAATACCCTCCAACTTTCCCCGTGACCACAATTATTCCCATAATAGTGCTTTTCATCATTGCGTCTTAATTGTTTCCTCTGAATATATAATTAGTACTATTGTTTTTCTTTTTTAGAGACACATGAACATTCACCCACTCCCAGCATTCTTATAGCTGAGATTTCTAGGAGTAAATTATATACATATCTCTATAAGCAATGTGTGAAATAGGATTTTTGATTTCTGTTTAAGACTTAATCCTGTTTTCATTGAAGCTCATAGCACAAATGAATTTGCGTTTAATGATTTGGAATTACATTCTCAGGAATCAAACTGTCTTGGAAAGTCAAGGAGATTTACACTGCTAATTTTTTAGATCCATTGAAAATCCATGCATATGCATTGTGTATTTTTAAGTGGCAATTTTGGTTTTATGAATGTATTTTAATATCGTAACATCAGTGCCAATGACAGTGACTCAAACATCTTTCAGGAATAAAAATCATAAATGGGACAGCCTCCTGTGCTATCGAAAGGTATAATACAGCAGCAGCCAGGCTAATACTGCAATATTTGAATGTTCTTGCAGAGACATTAAACATAGTTGGTCTTGCTTTGATAGACTTCTGGATGAGCAGTTTTCTCAGCAAGGTCTTGGAGGATGGCAGTGTTTGGTGGATCTTGGGGGAATTGAAGGCCTAAGGCAAAAGCCCTAGCTGGTCTCCATATGGGATGGTTGAAGAACAAATAACGGTGGGAACCTATGTGATCAGAACTGACACGTGCAGCTCTCCAAGTGCAACAACCAAAAGAGCACAGTAAGGAAGGACTTGATGTGAGCCACTGTCATGTCCAGTAGACCCAGGTCATCCCACCACTACCATTTATTTTGGCCTTGCAATGTCAGCTTCATATGTTTGCTATAGGTTCACCCATTTGGGTGCCAAACAGGGAGGAATAAGAATGGGGAAGGAAAGGGAAACTGCTATTTCATCTTCTCATCCAAATCTGGGACAGAAGTATGTGTGAAATACTGGCATCTCCATTTGAACAGAATTTCCTGGGTTTGCTTTTTAATCAGAAATTCTCAAAGAGGAGCACAAAGAGAATCACTTGGAATAATCTGTGTACTAGTGTACACAGAGGTGTACTAGGAGTACTAGTGTACTAGGTACAATTAGAGACCCAGGAATCGAACTGTGCACATAGCAAAACATAGGAAATAAGTCAATACAAGAAGACTTGCCCACCCATCTTTTCTTTACTGGAATTAATCTTGTGTTTGATGGTCAGGATTGATTAAATATTTTCTGCTTTCAACTCTGAGGAGACGCTTTTAATAAGTTTTTAATATTTTATCTGAGCACTGTGGATGCTGGCTCCCATTAGTAATGAAATCAGTCCAGTGATATTTGGATTTGACTGAAAGTTATGCTTTCAGTTACTCATTTCTTGTGCACTAAATATATGAGTTGTTAGTGGCAGAAAGATATTAGAAATAAAAAAGCCCCCAAATTACACAGCCCTCAGGTCACTGAATTTAAACGGGTGTTAAACTACATGTTTAGGTCCAAAGTTAATTCTTTGACTGTTGATACCAATTTCATTGCATCTGAGTTATGATTTTAACCAACTTTTCACAAGCCTAGACAGTGTCATGAGAGATCTGTCATTAAAGATCTGTGCAGTGTGTGGGTGGCTAGGTGTAGTATATCCATCACATATACACAGAAGTAAACTTATCCCTTCTTGGGTGTTTTTAGGCACCTGCAAATGAAGAGGGCACTTTGGGGATAAACTTAGGTGGTTTGACCTTCCAAAAGCTGTAGTTGCCCCCCTCCTCTGTGGGTGATGCAGGCCAGGTTCTTTCTATCTTCCCTGTGCATTCTCCTTGTCTCCCTTCAGCCCATGCTGTCTCCTAGTTTATTCTTACTTACTGGTCTGGCAATATTGTATTCAGGCTTTTAGGCAAATGCCATCCACCTCTGCCTATTTATTACACATTCCTTTGACTTATTCTAAAACCTTCTGATAACTTCACCTCTATCTGAAAGACAGAAATTTTCTACCAGAAGCAACTATACCTATGGCAGTTCTGTGAGCTGCTGTTTTAGCGGGAAAATCCTTGCTCTTGTGTTAGACATCCACCCTTCAACCCTGAGCTGTTGGACTGTCTGGCATACTAATAGCTACTCACTGTGGATGTAACTGGTTAACTTCTGCATGATGATCATGTTCAGTTCAGATTTGAAATAACTAGTCAGGTTAAAGCAAGGAACTGTTATCCTCAAATGACCTATGACAAGTTGAAGTGTCTCAGCGGGGAGATAAGAAATGGCAAAAACAATAGATGTAGCAAATGACTTGGGTATTATATTCAACTTTGAAATGGAAATAAAGATAAGTTGAGAAAAGCAAAAACTGCATTTTATTTAGATTATCACGTTAAAAAAGACCGAGGAAACTGAGAGCGTTTGGAAAGGAATGAAAGGACTTTTTAGCAGAACTCGGACAACTCATATTAATGAATTAAAGATTTGGGTTAAATTGTAACAGACATAACAAATAGTTAAGGCATTAAATAATCATCACTGTGACTGTTAACGGATTTAGAAACCTTCTGACCTTTGATAAGTAAAGTTAATGTTATTGTCGTGTTGTTTGTTTTTAAAAAAATCAATAATCAAATTTACCTCTTTTGAAACTATAAATTTTAATGAAGTATTGAAAGCAATTAATTACTCTTTGAAGAGACGGGTGGATGAAATCCCCCTTTTTCAGCTCAAATCTGCAATCATTTTCTTTCATGATTCCTTCAGCATGTTTCAGTGCTTTCTGAATCTCTGAACAATTCGGAAGACTTTTCATTTACCAGAAAGGTAGTGGTTTCTTGGATTTAAAACTCTTAGGCTTTCAGCTGCTTTAATGCCATTAGCTTACATTTCCAAATGTTTGGTGCGTGGACAGATCAATGGCTTTATTAATTTAAACATATTACTCCCCTCACCCTACCCTATTTCAAATCTGGCTTTTGTTTAAAGCACTCCATAACCTCAGCCTTATTCTAGGTTAAATGTGATATTAATCAAGCTGTGGATAAAGGCCACATATATGACTGAAGCTGTGTTTATTAGCTTTAGTGAAGCCTTTGATTTGGTCACACATTCTTTGCTCTTAACAAAGCCTCAGAATAATACAATATGGGGTTTATGTCAATCCCTAATTTGGTTATCATCATATTTAAGCAATAATAGAAAACAAACTATGTTCACTATAGTGGCATATGATCTGATTTTAAACTCTGGTGCAGGTGTTCCTGGTGGTATGCTTCTTCTATTGCTCTGATTGTTTTCTTTGGAAATGTCATATTCAATATGCATAGACAACTGTAATATCTGCTTTTGTAAAGAATATTTTTTGCAAACAAGTCCATTCTTTAATCATAAAGTAGACTTTATTTGTACTTTGCAGCTTATGCAGGATATGCTCTGAGGAAAGGAAAACTGAAGGTGTGCCAATAGCTAATTGTGGGCCATATATACATGGTGATACAAAGAGATGTTTTGAGGCTGTGAGCAGGTACAGCCATCCTGATGGATAGCAGGATTTCCACCTGGACTGATGAGTGTCCCATGGAACACATTACCAGCTTAATTTTACTTTTTGGTGTGCTGGGTATAATCCCTGCCCAGGATTAGTCTGTAAACCAGTCTGTAAACTCAAAATGGATTCTTTGAAGACAAAACTACACTTCCAGGTACCATTCAGAACAGCAGGGCCATAGGTACCACCAACGTGAAGAAAGGGAGAATATTTGCAGACTAAGAAAGTCCTGGCTGTAAATACCTGCCCCTGTGGTAGAAAAATAGGGAGCAGAAAGAATAAATGTAATACCCTTTTTCACTACAATGATATAGCAACAAGCTATTGTGTGTATTTATATACTGATATTGTAACAGATGTGTTAAAAAGCATTATCATAGCTGTGAAGAATGTGGCCACCAGAGCTTAGACCAGGGTTGTGCCTCCCACAGAGACAGTGGGTAGAAAGGTTAGCCTTCATCTCCATCATGGACAAATTAATATTATGCCTGTAGGGCAAGTTTCAGGACTTTGTTGTGACTTGGTCTCCATGTCCGTTTTCTACTTACATGGACAATAATTTCCCAAAATACAGGGGGACTCAAAGGTTAACATAATTTTCTCTTTGAATAATGAAACCCTGCAATGTATAACCAGTTACGTGGTCCCTGAGGCAGTGACTCAGTGCATTTCAATAAGCAAACCTGATTAAGTATATATTATTCTAAATTGCTGACACCTTTTTTTCATTTTGCCTTCTCTTGCCAAGACCCAGTGGCTGGGTGCTAAAGATAGAAAATATTCCAGTTGTAAACACAGTGCAACTTTTAAAAGGAGGAGAGTAAAGATCTGGAACCTGCATTGAAATATGTGGTACAGTCATTGTCAGGTGGACACTTCACAAAAAATTATCCTGTGATAAAATAAAAAGGTGCTTTCCTTTTCCTCTGTTAGATTTAATTGGTTAAATGGCATAGACTAGTTTATACTGGAGGCTGTGAATAGCTGACCTAAAATCTTTTCATCTTTTAGAATGGGTGCTTTGTGGGGTTTATGGATTTTGTTTTCCTAACTGTTATACTGTTACTATTAACTAAATAATAAGACAGTTCTGTGTAATGTTATTGTTTCCAATAGGCCTGCTACAGTTGTCTGGATCCCTTTGAGAACTGCTTTGATGCCCTTTGTGTGGTTTTGAATAACACACATGCACTTTTTAACCATCAATCATTTTTTTTTTTTTTAAAGCAGGGAAGTGAGTTTTTAAAATATACCATTTTCCAAATACTTTCTGGAAGAAAGTGTGCATTAATGTTCAGCACAGTTAATCTCTGCAAAATGTAATAGCTTCCATGCAGCCACCCTCTTTGGTGGAGCTCCAGAAATGCCTAGAAAAAGCAGTTGGATTAGGAGGTCTCACAGTATTGCAGTTGTGACATTCCAAAGAGTGTTTAGACCAGTAATTCAGGGCTCTGCATCCAAATGAAAACTGAAGGCATTTGCGGATATGACAATTTGCATTTCTATTATGACTTTATCTGCTATGGAGAGTTTTATCATTCAGACAAATTTTCTTGCAATAGGACTTTTTAACAGCATTTGGCAACTCTGCCAGTACTACCTGATTTTGCATCTTTCTGAAAAAAGGGATTCAAGGTATGACCTATGGAGCCTGGAACAAGTAAATTGGTCAAGAGCCTGCTCTGGTGATTCTTTTCCAGGAGCCTCCTTGAAGTGAGTTTTGGGTTGTGTCTATTGCTCTGATGAGACCAAATCCACATTTCTGACTACTATCTTTCTGAGTGTCCCACAGGACTTTCTCCATCACACAACACAGTTTGAATTTGAGAAGCAGCCAAGCAGAAACGTCATTTGGAGTAGGATGTCATTTCCAGAATAACTGATATGGATTCCTGCTTGATTCTTATGTAAGTTATAGGAATCCCCAGGGAAAAGGTGGCAAAGCAGTTTCTGTGAATAGCTCAGGTAATGACAGACAGACCCCAGATGCAAGGTTCTTAAGATATCCCTCCATGTCGATCAAAGCATGAGCAGTGAATCTGGCACTAAAGGGATACTGTTGATCTGTGTGGATATGTAGATCATGAGAGACGAGTTTGAGCAGAAGGTCCTGCCATTTGAGAAAGGAGGTGCTATGATGAATGGCCTCTTCCTGCCACTTACAAATGGTCCAGAGGACTGGGGATCTTCAATTTACAGATATTTTCCCAACAAAATTCTGCATTGCTGCATGATGAAAACAGACAGCTGTTTATAGATCAGGAGTAAAAGCAAGTATTTTTGGGGGATAATGTATGAAACACGATGTCTTGGCAGTGTTATTTGTTTCTAAGGTGAAAATCTTGGGGGACAAAAAAAGAAAACTGGGCAAGCTATGATTTTCAGCTCCTCATCAGCAACTGAAGAAGTCTAAATACAATGTCTCTTCATATTAAAAAGAAAGATAAAGGCAATACTGGACAATGTCTGATAAACACAAATAACAGAATATCCAAATCAAGAACATCAAGCTAAGTAGTAACTTTGCCTGTATTTGCTGTAACTTTGCCTGTATTTGTCAGCTGCTGCGATTTTCAGAGGTATTTTCAATATGTATGGAATTGACAGTACCGCAGATTTACATGTCTGGTAATTGTGTCTCTACCTCTTGAGATGGTTTCATTGTACTGATTGAAGGCAGCTGCTTCACATGAATCGATGTGAGTTAAGGTAAATGGTTTCTCTACCGCTGACCCTGTCTGGCCCATAAATGGTGGAGAAGACAGCTTATTGGATATGTTTGAGCTGATTTGTATTCCTCCATGCTGAATATCTCTGTTGTGGTCTTCCTTCAAGGGCCATGTATTTCATGGCACACTTAATAAATATCTTTTATGGATCATTTATGTCAACAACATAGACTAAGGAGTAAGCAGAGGCAATATCTCACTTCAGAATTAAATTTGCCTCACGACCTTACTTTGTAGCTCATTTTCCTCTTTAGCAGTGACTTGAGGAAGAGCTATTAATGCCACCAACAATCATAACATGAAGTAGCTCTTGCTTCAGTTCTTCAGCATGTTGTTTTACACAGGTGCATATGACATGAAATTAATAAAATGGCAGCAGAAGTATTACAAAGCTCCCAACAGAGGAAGAAAAACATTGAAAGCAAGTGCAATTTTCAGACAAAGAGTCCTGAGTGCTGGAGCGTGACTGAATGCTGCTACATGAGACTGGTCTCTGCCATGTGTTGGCCCTGCTAACTAGCATCTACCCAAGGAAGTTTAGGCAGAGTTTGGCAGGGGAGATCCACAAAATGCAGGCTGGATGTGACCACCATATTTTCAGTGAGTAAGAGGGTTTAGTAGTATGGATGGGGGTCATTCTGTACTGGGTCACCTCAGTGTCAGGGATTAGTTCTGGACATATCCAATTTACTGAGACAGACATAGCCAGAGATCTGCAGTGTTTCTTTGCTGAGAACAGGCATCAGAGAAAGCACTGACCAACACAAGGTAGGCCGCGAAGTTACTTGGCAAGGTAACTTGCTCAGCACTTCAGAATGAGTCTAACAAAGGCAAACACACTGGATCTAAAAACAATGAAACTAGGCCACAGGAAATGTCAAGGGGACAAACGTGTCCGAAATTCTGCTTTTCTCACAGGTTTAACTGCCGATCTGCACCCTTATGTAGATGGGCACTGTCACTTCAGGATCTTCATTTGCAGATGTTTAAGTCAGTATTTTGAGCTTGGTCTTGCTCATTCTTAGAAAACAAGTTTGTGGTAAGAACTCCTAACACTGCAGGCAGAAAGTAGGTGGCCACTCAGGCTGTGGTTCCTAAAATCACCTTTCTCTTCTCTCAAGAACACCCTGGCCATAGCAGATGCTGGTGAGACTAGGACAGTCCTGGTCTTCACCCATCCTATTGAAGTGTAGTTGCTTTGTCAAACAGCCAGAAAAAAGAGTTAACAGGAATGAGTGTTGCATGTTGTAAGTTTTAATTTCTTTGGAAGGTCATCTGCAGGAGTCATTATGGCATATATTCTAAAGTATCTTTATGTTAGATTTGGAAGGTCATTTCCAGACAGCAACCAAAACTTTCAGGTGCTGAATTACCCCTTCCCTCCTGTCTTGCTGTCACTCCATCATGTTCAATGGAATGAGAGCAGTGGGACCGGGTCAGAGTTAAGGTTGGTTGCCAAATTTCAAAGCTTTGAAGACCTCTTTATTTCATAACTGCAACATTGTAATACCACTGCTTTAAATTAGCTGAATATATATTTACTAACTTAATCTTAGTACAATGCAGGGGCTTAAGGGTCTGAGAATATTGAATAGCTTTGATCTCCATAAACCCTTATTAGCACAGGTACTGATACAATTATCTGCAGGGTCACTCTACATACTTACAGGCTAGCAGTCCAGTCAACAGATTAAATTACCTCGTTTATCATCATGTGATCTGTTTCTAATTAGTTCACTCCAGTTAATGGTTTCTTAAAACTGTCTTTCTTGAGTTATTTTTTCAGCAACACATAAACCACTTGAAATAACTTCTTGAGGGTGGCTAAATATATTATTTATTTTCTGGCATGTTTCCAGTCGTGCAAGTTACACAGACTTCATTTACTTCATGAAATAGATCATTTCTTTGCTCTCAGAGATGGAGGTCACAGAACTGTGTTGTGATGATGGTAGGATCTGATAAAAACCTTTTTAACACATCCATTACACTGTCTTGGCTCATGGAGCCTGACAGTTACAGTTCTGAATTAAGTGTAAAGACAGTTAATTTTATCTCCTTCCAGGAAAGTAAACCATGAGTCTTACTGAATGACTAGTACTCCATGAACAAATGTCAAATTAGATTTAAAAGTGCAGGTTGTAATACTAGTATGGATTGGAACAAAGAGGAAATGTCAACAGTTTTGCTTGCCAGTCATAAATTGCTGGTCTTAATTAAAATGAAATAAAAATTCTAATTTGATCAAAGCATGTAGCACCTATTGTAAGCCTACTGTTTCCATCAGGGAGATTTATACCCTCTGCTTTCTTCTCACTACTCCAGTAATTGCATCTGGTTATTACTAGATTTGTTATTACAAATACACCTTTCCTGATGTCTATGGGACAGTATTCAGTGTTATTGGGCCTTAACTGGTTTGATTCCTTGTCAAGAAAACCCTTCAACCTCAAGCCTTTCAGAAACCAATGTGACCAGGATGCCAGCAGAAGCCAAGTGGAATTTAACGGGCTGGGTATGCTGGTGTGGAGAGTGTGTAAAAAAGTATGAAATTACCAGTTGCAGAAGAAACCATTTAGTGAAACTGGTAAAGAATTTCTCTCATCAAGGACTGGAGTATTAATAAGTTGTTGTATTAGTTTCCGCAAAGCAAGTGTTCGCTTCTGAGGGAAAGTAAATGTGGAGACAAGTCTGGGTTGAAAATCCCACTGTACCATTGTTCAAATCAAATGAAGCCCAAGTTTCAGATGTCATCAGCTCAGCACCACCTCTTCCCTTCTAGGTGACATCCTAGGTTTTATTCTCAAAATTCTTCTTTTCTAGCAAAATTTTAAAGGGAGAAAAGGAATGTGATCTCTGAAATGAAGATACCTGCATATGGAATGTGCCAGGGACAGAAGAAGATGCCAAAAGAAGCCAAAGATGGGGTAAGAAAAGGCCAAATCTGGAGGAAAGGAAAAATTTGGAGGAGAAAATGGTTAAAAAAATGTAACTAAGGAAAAGGGAAAGGAAAAACAGTGTTTTGTCTCATCCAAATGTCAGTGACTCAGGCACTAAGGCAGACTTCTGCCCTTGGATCTCCAAGCCTCTTCGGGAGTACATGCAGCCCAGAGTGAGATCTCCAGTCTCACACATTTCCTGTTAGATCACCAGAAGGAAGAAAGTGTTAAAAAAAAAAAAAAAGAGGAAAAAGAGGAAAGAAAAGAGACCCTTATCCCCGCATTCCCCAGGTTTGGAAGATAAAAATTCTGCATGAATGTTTCTCTCTCCAGCTACATCTATATTATTAGCAGAAATGAGGACTGAGAAATGTGAACTTCTGTGATAGGAGCAGTGTTCGTGTCCTACTATTGCCTGGTTGGCAGTTGAAGCTCGCTTTCGTATCTTATACTTATTTTCCATTGTAAGGAAGAGTTCCCATTAAGGCAATTATTGCTCCCAAGCTCAGAAAAATCTCTCATTTTTTGACACCTTCTTTGCAAGGCTTCTTTGTTGCCATGGAGAAATTTTGTGCAAAGCTGGTTTTTGTTAGCAGCTGGCCCCTCTGATTATAGCTAAGTGGATACTCCCAAAACTGAATTAAAGGTTGCGTTAGCCAGCTTTTCATGTTAAATCCAGTCTTGTCCTTCTAGAAGTACCTCGTGCCTCATTCTCAACACAGGTATACCTGCTATGTGTTGGTGTCATCCTGTTTTAGACAGTGACTGATGAGTTAGACTGAAAGTAGGTGAGACTATAATACAATCTTTTATATTCAAAGTGAGCTTATTGCCTGACCTCCTTTTTTTTTTTTTTTTTTTTCTTCCCTCTCCTGTGGAAATTAATTGGCAAAGTGGGAAACGTAACTGTCATTTTAGAAAAGCCAAGAAATAGCCACAGTCTGATGTCTGTCACAATGGGTAAAGTCATCAAAAGTAGATGAGTTTTACCCTAGGGTAATGGATATGGTACTTTCAACAGAGTGGAAGGATATTGTTCTAATGTAATAATGATGAGAAATGTGAAGTAATGGTCTCTGTCATAACAGAGTGACTTCTGATCTTTTTGTCTTCCTGGAGTTTTGCTACTGCTGATACCTCGCTATTTGCTTCCAGCCCAGGGTATGTTAAGGTCTCTCAAGAAGTTGGTTCAACTGTTTAAACTGTTAAATGCTTCATGATTCTCTGGTTCCAGTGAGAGCTATAAGTCTCTTACAGTAAGTACTGCAGAGTACTGTAAGACAAATATTATGTCATATTGGCATATACCATACAGTTTTAACCCTGCCAATATTGTGGTTTGGTCTGACCCGTTGCTTCATGAGCAAGGCTTATGCAGATGTTCTCATCCACACCTCCACCCTGAAGTCTCAAGATTATCCTAAACTTCCAACATGACTTTTTGAATAATAAATAAGCATATTTTTAACTTTTACCTGCAGTAAGGTGGCACATACCTACAAACCACCAAAAAATCCCAAAAGATGACCATTTAAATCTGCAAATATCAAAAGTATCACCTGGTGCATGAAAAACAAATGCCACAATGTTCATGAAGCATAAATGCCAGACTTTGCATAAGGAAATGCTAGTGTATAAATTTCATAGGGTGAATAATAAATTCCTCATATTTTATCCAAGACCATCATGCTGAAGTCTTACAGCAATGTCTAATATTTTTATTTTACATTTTTTATCCTTCTTTAGTGTGGAAGAATCTCTTGTGTCATGAGCACAGGCAAAAAAATAAATTTCAGTAAGTGATTGGAATTGTTTAATTTGCCACCTTAAGGAAGTGAGAAGGGAAAGATATAATATCTCAAAAATATATGATTTACACATATATCTTAAATGAGTACTGAGGAATACTAAATTCACAGCCTGGAAGTAGAACCATCTTTATTTTTCACAGTGTTTGGGTTTTCCTTGAAGGATGTGGAATTCCTATTTGCACTCTCATGGAAGCTGTTTTTATGGTTTTGCGTCTTCACATATGAAACAGTTTTGAATCACATGCTGTAGCATATGTCTAGCCCAGCTGTTCCTTCTGTACTTATATGTCCCATCACCATAAATTTCTGAGCAGATCACAAGTAAAACCAAAATTACTCTTGCAGTACCCATGGCTGGGGAAGAATTTGGTGTCCACCATTACCTAAATGGGTAAACTGGAGAAGAGAGTTATGAACTGTTTAGTCTCAATCAAGCAAGAAGTCTCTGGCTCTGCTTGAAATTGGTCCTCCTGCTGAGTCCCAGACAAGGGCACCCTATTCATTACCCATTTTTTCCAGGAAGCAGAAAATTTGAGTGTGTATCCTCTGAAGTGACGTATGGGTACTTCTCATGTGGCCACTGACATCTTCAAAGATTAAAAATAAGTGCTCCTAAAATCCTCAGTGCTATGCCAGTTGTATTCTGTACAGCCTTGGGAAGGGTGAGCAGTTCTAGTGAAGGAGACTGAAAGCAACAATCTCTGCATTTTTATATGTCTTTTACATTGTTGGTATCTCAGTGAGCTATGTCTGCTGATACAATTTCCTGTACCCCACAATAGTTTCTAGATCTGAAATTTAACACAGACTAGTTCCAGCATATATTTTTGCCCTTGTTATACTGTGCTGTTTTATATAAAAAAAAACGAAGGAACTGTTTTGATCAAAACATTTTTCTCTGATATAGCAAAGTGCAATAATGTATCCTCACAAATACCTCAGTATTCAAATACAGAAGGCACTCTCACGTTTATACCATAGAAGGTGCTACTTGGATATTCCAAATTCCCCTCATTCCCAAGAGATCTGCTAATCTCAGAAGAACAGAGGCAGGGAGGGAGTTTGCTTGGCCCTGGATTTCATAATGCTGTGATGCACTTCAAGACCTAAGACACAGGTACGGGGCTACAGGCTCCTCTTGCACCTGGGTGTACCTCCAGCTGGGCTCAGAGAAAGACCCCAGACTGGCTCAATTAGCATCAAGCCACTTCCTAACAGCCACAATCGTTAAACACCTTCCCTCAGCAGTGAATCTCAGCAGTAGGAAAAATTTGCTGGAGGGGAGGAACACACATCTGAGACCTTCCTCAGTCTGTACAGAAAAATCTCATTTGAATTTATTATTGGCATTTAAGTACATGAAATAACCCTGTTTTATATCCTCGGTAGATAAACACATCAAATATGTGGTGTCACCCAGGCAGTAGAATGATGCTTTGTGGAGACCATCTCATCCCTGGGATGAGGGGCAGGGGCAGAGAGAAAATTGCATGTGCTTCACCTTGCTCTCCCTGTGGGAGTTGCCAGTCCAAAAGACAACCACTTAACAAAAAACAAAACTCTACAAAAATAATCTGGTGGAGCTTTTGCAATGCCTGACACAGTTAAGATTGTGTTTCCTCTCCAAGATAAGATATTAGTCAAGCAGTGGAGAAGTGGGATGGGATTCAGGACAAGTGGGCTGTCCCAGCTGGGCATCCCTGGCTCAGTGGGTGGGTGTGAGATCATTATTTTATCTCCTTGGACAGTCCACTGGCTTAAAGACTGCCTGAAAACAAGTTTTGAGGTCTATTGATACACTGTGGAGTGGACTGCACTGGATTTTGTGGACACACAATCAAGTGTTTATACTACATGGCCAAGAATTCCATTCCTTGACAAATGGCTGAACTACAATGAAAATGTCATGAAAAATTTCTCTTCAGAAAGTCAGCCTGCAAATACTGAGTCCTATCATAGAAAACTATAGCAAATAGTGTAAATAATTGAAAAATATATATAATCAAGAAATATGGATGGCTGGAATGGCTGTCCCTAGCGAAGGAGTTTCAAGAATTATGGGATGTGCTATCTACCAAGGAAGCTGATTTTGTTTTTTTTTTTCAGCAGCCTTGGTACTTAACTAACAGACACTCATCATACTGTTATTAATCAAGTCTTAAAGAGTATTCCCCTTTGTTTTCTGAGGACTGGAATGCAGGTAATACAGAAGCATTCTAAACCTCACCCTGACAGAACCTGATGGTCTTGAGAACAGTACTTATCACAGACAGGTCAATTAAAAATCCTTGATGAACGTCTTGAATAGTATCTAATGAACCTAAGAAAGTAATAAAAGATTGGTATACAGGGAATTGGCTTACGTTGTCTAAAAATACTATTAACACAGAATAATCAAACGTAATATGCCTTGCACAAAAAATTTTAATAGTGATACTAGACAAATTCAAATTATATTCTTTGGTTGTATGTAAAGATTTTCTGGATAAAAACCTTACTTACCTTCCTTAATCTTTTTATCTGTATTTCAATCACTGGAGGTTATTAAGAGGAACTGGTAGTAAAAGTTTTCTTTTCACTGTAGTTAAGATTCAGCTTATACACTTTTCTGTGTTCAGCTAAAACAATGAGACTCACCATATCATGCTAGAGCTCCCATGCAGTGTCACAGTGTTTGGACTTGGCTCACTGAAGAGAATCTTTCCTTATCAAATCTTGCATTTCCATCTTCATTCACCCTCTAGTCCCATTTCAACTGGTTTTTAAAAAATGTAAGTACATTCATTTTCTGTGTTTCATTTAATAAAGTGTTTGCTTTCCCCCTGTTGAAAACAATCCCTTGAATTAAAGACTGGAATTTAAGCAATTTATTTATGAAATTGGCATTGACTGAAAAGAAGTCATGAATACAAATCACAAATATCTACACTGACTGACATTTTCTTTATTTTCAGATGTCTCTAATCCACAGAGACACAAATGCATATGCACCCTATTAAACCAACTTTGCTGATGCTGTGACCTGCCACCATCCATGCAGGCACAGTTGTAGGTATTTCTGGTATGGCATTGCTTTTCCATTCTTGGCATCAACAAAAAGGTTGTGTCCAACATTTTTGTAGATTGTAGTGAGTTATAGTTTGGTATTTCCTATTCCTATGAATACATAAATTGTATTCATGCAATGTTTGTGTGCATGAAATTAAAATGCAGGCTCACTTGCATTTGCAAATGAGATTGGCTGCAAAGGTTGGCTCTATTTGGACTCCATCTGGAATGTCACAGTACCTCCTAGTATCCAGAGAGGCTCTAGCCATGTTGCCTCAAGGAAAGATTGGGACAATATGTCTGATAGAAAGGCTCCAGGAGGTAATAGCTCTAATGCACCATTTGATGACCCATGACAGTAATCAGTGTGGCTGAATAGCTAAGAGGGGTCAGCCACTGAGAATGTTTGATTCATCTGACATGCATTGGATTTGGACGGAGGGAGGACACATTGCTGTGAATAACAACTATCTTCAGATGTTCCCTTTTAGACTATTGGTGCTCTAATTTTATTTGGACACCATCAGTGTGGAGAGGGAGTTGTGCTGTCCTGCACTGGTGGCAGCAGTATCTTCTGGCTTTCTTTCAGGTCCTGGGCTCATGTAGACAGAGAGGTTCCTTGAGGTCTGCCAGGTCCTCTGACAGGGATGCAGCTGCTAAGAAGAGACTTTTCCCTTTCACAGGAAGGAAAAAGGCAACCAATTTTTTCTTCCTTTTTGAAGTACCTTGGGGGACATGAGTGGCTCAGGTTTCACAGGTTGAGAAGCCCAGAGCTCATCTGAACTTCTTTGTACGTCAAGACATCATCCAGTTACTTGAGTGAGTTTCCTCAAGCATTTATACCCGCAAAACTCCCACTCAAATCCTTGTTTGCCAAGCAAGTCTGAACAGAGTCAGGGCATGAGCAGGATGACTCACTTTCAGATGTTAAGAAAATAGTTCTTGAAAAGGATTACTATATACAGCAACTCTGGCAAGAGACTCTGCAGGAGTCCAAGGTCTCCTTCCTGGCTTCTGTGTTAAGGAAGGAGAAGTTATGGCAAGGGTAGGCTCTTTTCCTCTGCAAGAGTAAGTAACAGCTGTAAGAAGAGCAGATAGGAAGAGCTTAAAAACCCAGGAATCTTGGTAACTCCTCTGAGCCAGGTTTTAGAGGTTACATTCAATACATCAACATACCTTTCTTTCTTATGTTAATGAAATATCAGTCAATAACTCTTGTGTAGAACATATCCTCTTATATGTACAAGCATGTAGCTGTAACTCACTAGGGTAGCCCAAAGCACTAAAGCAAGAGATATTCAGCAAGGATAAGTCAGCTGAGCTGCACTCCAACATTTCCAGTCAATATCCAATGAGAATCTGGCTGTACAGCTGAGGGAAGTACTAATGCACCAGAGCTGTGGTTTTCTATGCTCGCTCTTTTAGCGATGATTATCTAGACCATTAACAGTTCTGGTTTATATAGCAATTTTTTCCTTCCAAATCCAGTCAGTATGAGTTCCAGTTTGGATCTAGACCTGTGAAGCCCAAAGGAGAGCTGCGTGTGGGGGCATTCCTCCTGGACTGGGCTAGTGCTACTGCCTTCTCTAGTATGAACTGTCTTTGTGTTTATTTTGAGCTTTATTTTCTGGTGGTTTTGAAATGACTTTAACTGCTATATTCTCTAAGCAGTGCTGAGAAATCAAAAGCATTTAATTTCCAAGGTTTTGCTCTTTCTGAACACTGAACAAGCAGAATACATTGGAGATGGCAACAGCAACAGAACAAACAAACCAACAAAACCCCCACACTACCAAAATATCAACAGTGACTCATAAAGCTTACAAATTGCTACCTACAAAGTGATTCAAGGTGTCTGAAATAAATAATTTAAACTCAGCATAAAGCAAACATGGTGATAGAGACCAAATTCTTAATTTGGCTGTCAGTAATGGTGTTTGACAAAACAATGTAAATTTAAGAAACCAGATTTTATACAATTTTTAATGGAAAATATAACCTTGTTTGTGGTTTGTTTGTGTATTTTAAGCCACATATAAGTTACCAAGCAGGTTTTCTATCATGACTTGTGAAAAATCAAGATGTTCACATGTAACCTGGTCCTAAGAATCCTGATGAGATTATTTAACTAGCTAAATCCAGTGTAACTGCAAACACATTTGTGAATTTAATTTGAAAAATAGACCAAATTGAATCTACTGTCTGCTGTCAATCATGAATAATTTTTCTTCAGACTATTCATGAATAATTTTTCTTCAGACTTTCTTCAGACTTCAGACTAGACTAAATCACTATTGTGATTTATCACAATAGCTTAAATACAGATGTTCTTTTCCAAGTCAGAAGACTTCCTGGACACCTGATCATCTCTTTGGGGGTACACAACAGCTCAAACAAATAAACATGCAGGCTTTGCATAGTTCCAGAAATTGTTGTATGGAATATTTATAGTTGGAAAAAAATATCAAAGGACTACATACGTTCTCTTGCCTCAATTTCACTGTCATTTTCAATATTTTGTCACTTAGGGTTTTGGTCAAAGTTTTCAAAAACTTTACTTCCAAATTATGGGTGCTGAAGGAGGTTGTGGAGTCCTCTTCTTTGGAGATTTTCAAGACTCGCCTGGGTGCCGTCCTGAGTAACATGCTCTAACATCATCTAGGCAATCCTGCTTCAGCAGGGGAGTTGGACTAGATGATCTCTATGGTCCCTTCCAACTCTAGAAAAAATTCAATGAAATTCAGTGAATTTTTTTCTAGTATTTTTCTGCTTTGTCTCGGCTCTTTCTGCCTCTATGACACACAGAGGTTTTCCATATTTCTCAAGTTTTTCTTTTAATTCACCCTCAGTTCTTGAATGTCTGGTCTTTTTTGCAAAGAAGTAGGAAATAACTGCCTCTGTATAAGATGTGATCCATAAAAATGCAGGGTATATATAGTTCTCCATTATCTCTGTTGGGGAATGATACGACAGGACCCTCCCATCTATACCCTAACTGAGGTTACACCTTGGTAAATGCAGTTCCGATAACCACTCTGACTACACATAGCAGACCACCCAAACCCTGAGACATCCAATGATATTATGTAGCACATTAGCCAGAACTGCTAGAATTCATGTGTGTCTCTGGGACAAATTTTCCAGGCTAAATCCATGGGATTTATCATTACTGGTCAGAGAATAGGAGAGGAGAGAGCAGGAGACCATCGCTGTGAAAAGGTGAGGTCACTCAGGCATGGCCTTGGTGAGTAGGTCTGTATGAACACATGGTGAGTTTCTGTGCAAGACCGTGAGTATGAAAGGGTAAAAGGATGGATAGAATGGGAAGAGGGGTGTGCTGGTACATATATGTGCTCTCCACAGTCTGAACACCACGAAAAGGTGCTCCTTTCATTGGAGTGTACAAGTGTACCCCTTTCAAAAGAGACACTGTGTTATGTTTTAGGCTTCCTGAATGTGGGACAGGATCTTTTCCCGAGGTCACATGTTCAGCTGATGAATCTAATCTGATAACCACTTGACAACATTAAAGGGGTGACATTGAAAGCATCACCAAAAGTTTGAGTGAGCACCTCACGTAATTTGCTGAATGTAGTCATCTCTGCTTCTCAAATCTATTCTTTCAGGTTCTGTGCAAACTTGGGCAAGTGAAATTACATTTTACATTATTAGGTTCTTTGCAACTACAGTTGTGGAAGGTTCACTTCAAAAACAAATTCTGAATTTCAGAGGAGCTGGAGGGAGAATGTGGTATTTAGATATAAAATAACTTGCCTAAAAGTAAAAAAGAAAAAAAGGAAAAAATTGCTTTGCATATCTTATATTTGCTCTGTATGTATGTGCATGTATGAATGCATTTGTCTTTACTCAGTAATTGTCATTCTTGTGTTTGATGATGATACATGTAGTGCTGTAAAATGGAAAGTCAGGTTTTGGAAACACAGGGATGACACTGTACTGCTAAATATAGATGAAGATCATCTGTGCAAGTTCCTAGGTTTACCCTGCATGTGGTGGAGGTGATGGGAGACAGCTTTCTGTACTGAGCAGGAAGGTCTGACTGCCTCAGGCACCGAGATTAGAAAGTTGCTGTGTGTGTGCAGGGAACAGCCTGGAGGACATAAAGCGTTTGGGGAGGAAATGAAGCTGCCTGAAGGCTGACATCTTTGGCAAAGCAACCAGGGAGAATGGGAACATGCCAACAGACATGTGAATTTCTGCAGGGCCCTGACTGTGAAAAGAAGAAACCGAAACTTAACAGGAGTGGCAAAAGGGAAGTCAATGAATTTGCAATTATTGTGATAAGAAAATTTTCCATGGGGGAAGTACACGAAATGACTAACAGTCATTTCACTTCGAGGTTATGAAGAGCTCTCAGATGAAAAATAATCTTGTTATGAACAACTTTTGAAGCTGCCACCCATTAGGGAAAAGCTCTGAATACCATTTCTAGTCCACCATTCTCTACAGCATAGATTTAAATTTGTGAGCGCTACTGAGCTCACAGTAGCTACATGGCACATCGCAGCTCTGTCACTTACTTACATTGTGCCTGGAAGTCTGCAAGACTGGCATGTGTGGATCTGATCTTTTTCCTGACTTTACTATCTGTTCTTCAAACACAGTTAATTTCAGTGGGAATTTCTCCTTAGCTTGTTTGGAAAGATGACCCTCAGAAGCTTAAGATCAGGGCCAAAATCTGTGCCAATTCAATCTCCACTGCAGATATGGGCCAAGGTCATGAGAGGATCCCCAAAACAGCAGTTAGTACCTACACTGCAGATGTAAAGAAAAAATAAAATTGCTCTGTTATTTGTGGCCCGTTCAAATTATGAGAGTAACATTATGCTGTCCTTTCACATCATGCTGCTCTCTACCTTCAACTCCTTTTTTCCACTTGAACAGAAAACCTTTCCAAAGGACAAGACTGGAGTTTACTAGAGACTATTAGATGGCAGTACTACAAACCTTTGCACATGGTTAACTTCATGCACATGGGTGGTCCTGCTAATGTCAATTTAAGCACATGCCTAAGTGTTTGGAAAACTCAGCTTACTTCTGACATCTAAGTAAACAGATGATCATCTTAAATTCTCCTGGAATTTCTGATCAGAAAGGACATTTTAGTAAAGGCAAAGCAAATCTGTAAATGTATCTAAATGTAGCATAAAAAATATCTTTTAAATGAAAATGTTATTTGTAGCTTTAAACCTTTGTTTAGTGAAATCCCTTTTAATAGATTGAAGTTTAAAATTTCACTTCTATTTTAATAACTAAATGCCACTTTATAAATTAGCAAAGGTCAAATTAATCTAAATTAAACAGTATTTATTCTAATGCTACCCCAGTTAAGCATGAATCGCTGATCTTCACTATCATTAAACTGATTCTTTCTTCTATCCCAGGATTTCCAGATAAAAATCTATTCCAGTGGTGATGAATTCTGCATTAGTATGACACCCACTAGTAATAATTTGAAAGACAGTGTATCATACTTGCACAGCCTCTTCCATCCAGTGATCTCAGTCTGTTTTGTAAACCCCATACAGCCATTCCTAAGCATTATCAGCCACATGAAGGATGAGGTTTGCAGAGAGGAGTTGTGAGGGTGGGTCAGGTGCTGCACCATATGCTTGAGGATCAAGTTCTTCAAATCTAAAGAGTATTGTTAGATTTTGTGTACTGTGGCAAGGCAGAAATTCAGAGGGGCTCTGAGCAGTAACAGATCATGCCACTTATAGACAGACAAAACAGTGGCTATTTTGTGGTCTCAGGTGTCAGCAGGGTGCTTTACTCTGAAAATGAGGACCTGGGAAGGGGCACATCATGAACAGCCTTTGCTTCAAAGGCACAACAGACTGGACAAATAGCTAGGTGACATTGTTTGCAGCTAACAATTTAGTTGATAAATGTAGTCACCATGCTCCATTTTCCTGTTTCTAAATTGTCTGTTAAGCAACTGACTTTTCCAAATCTCTAGATACTGCAGTAGTGGTTTTTTGGGCTGCAGGCTGCTGGAAAAATGTTTTTTCTGACTATTTGCTCTGTGTTGATTACTGCTTGTGCCACATGGTTGGTCAGCTTAATAGTATAGTATTTCTGTTTTCTGATTGCACACTTCAGGCTTTATGAGCAGGAATAATCTTTTTGTTCCTCTGTATAAGTTAGTTATTTTCAAACACATAAAAATGCTTAATGAATATACAGAGGTTGAAAAGAAAAAGTATTTAAATGTTTTTTGAGAGTCTTCCCAACGTTAATCTTGCAAATACTTATTTGGTACAGTGCCTTTGCATCCCAGGGATATTAAAAGATAAAATCTTCCATTTCCCAGATTGCTGGGATGAATGGGTTTACACATACCAGTAAAGGAATATTTTACTCAGGGGAGTCAGATCTGGTTTTGTAGCTGTTATATTTTGCCAGAACTAAACCACTACTTTGCATTTTCACCAACACAGCTCAGTTTGAAATAACTTCAATTTTAGTTTTGCCATGGACAAGGCTGGAAAAACAGTTCAGAAAAGAGCCTGTAGCTATGTAAGAGAACATAGGAAGCTCTTTGAACTACAAATAGACTTCTTTTTATCTTACTATTGAATCAATGCATATATACAGAAAATATATCTGATATGCTTCAACAGAAAATGTAGGTTTTGTTCATCAGCAACAAAGTTTCAGAATGCTTCCAGAGATACTTTAAGTTCAACAAGTAATGATCTCTGCATTTTTTTATCTACATGTGCAGAGGTTACCAACAAATTTACGGAATATAGGATTCATGCTCTTAGCTTCAAAAATATACAACTTTATTTTCTTTTGCCTGGAAAACCACCTCCATTAAGTCAAAGAAATATATAATCACATCAGCTGGCTTGATGTGCCAGGCAAGGGCCCCTCTGGGAGTTGATGCTGTCTTAACAGGCAGCATCAACATATACGCAGTGCGTTAACAGCACAAATGGCAGAGTCCATCCACGTTCAGAGGTGAATAAGGTAGGTCAAACATCTTGTCCATCTGCCTTGCAGCTTAAATCTCTACCGTAAAGCAAATGATCTGTGAAAACCATTTTTCACAGCTATAAATGAAAACTCACTGATTCACATGTCTCTTGAAGTCTTGAAGAGTGACTTCAAAACCTAAGATTGCGCATAACTAATTGTGCATTGCTTTATATTACAGCTTTGAAAGAAAATGTAAGAGAAATTCACAGTGCATTTTGATACACTTTTAAATTAGCATGTTGATATTTTCCTGGAACTTTAAAATGAGCCCCTTTTCAAGAAGATCTACATTATCAAAGCTTTATTAGCCTATCTGTGCTGAAATTGGATTAAATTTTAGTAGTACCTAGGACAACTTCAGGTGAAAATAAAACATTTATGGACAAGTTATATCCTTAGAACACAAAATCTGGGTGACTAACTAAAAAATAAATAGTCATTTTTGTAGCCATATTTTAAAATTTTGACTGTTAAGAATGTGAAATTAATGTGTGCAAAAGTCACAGATCCCTTCTCTGGCATTATTTTGTGCAGTCCTGAATACATCTGAGTCAACAAAAGTTACCCAGGAAAACATCTTGCCTCCTCACTCTGGCTACCTTGCTCTCAATCAGGCTGGCAGTACTGGTGGGGTGGCTCCTGTAAACTCTGATCATCTTTTTCCTTTCCAGAACAGTTGTCCCCAAGCATAATAATGTTCAATAATTTAAAATGGAAAAAATCTTCTTTGCGCTTTTTCCTTAATTTCAAGCATCCTAAAAGATGCTTTTTCTAAACAACTCTAGCACAATATTTTCATTGTAACTCCAACCTCTGCACATGCCTTCGCATCCTGTAGCCCAGAAGTTCCAAATCTGCCAGTTTTGTCCTGCCCAGATCCTCTCTAATCTGCTCACCTCTGACTTCCTCCAGCTCATGTTCAGACCTCAAAATTGTGAGTTCTGTTTCCACATACCCAGGCAGCGATAATGGCTTTCCTCATCCTTAGCAGGTGTGCCATGTCCAAGCCGAAGATGCTTCCCCAGCAACTCCTCTGCTTTCCCAAGAGGTTGCCTGTGGCCAGTCCCACCATACGAGGCCATAGCGTGGTGCCTAATTTCTTGCAAACATGGGGGAGAAGAGAGGCAAGCTGTTTGTTTGCTGGGGCTAACAACATTTTCCCCAGGGCTCCAGCATTATGCTGGTGTTGCTGTGATAATCCTCAAGGTGGTCTTGCATCATTGGCTTTATTTTGGCTTTAGATTGTAGGCGCAGCAGGTAGAGATTTACTTGCCTGCTTCGCCATCTTGTGAGTACCTCCTCATGCATAAATCACCATCGTACTGTTAAAATGTTCCTTTCCCATGCCAGATCTCAGCACTGTGTAACTCCAGGCTTTAGCAACAGCAGCACTGAGGGCACAGGTGTCAAGCTGTGCTATGAAACTGTCAGAGCAGCTTCTTTTTGCATTTTAGCATAAGGTTACAATTTAACATGTAATTTGAATTTTGCAGGTTTGTAGGAAAACTTGTCATCAAGATGACCTGCACTTAAAGAAAACCCCAAATCCTTTTCCTCTTTCTTCCAGTATGGTTCTGACCATTTTAGCTGTGAAGATGGCCATGCCACCAACAGTGTTGCTGCTTATTTCTGCCAGCTTTTCCACTAGGCAGCAAGTCAAACTCATCCACCTCCTGCACTTCAGGAGCTTCTGGGTCTGGTAGCCACTAATGCTGAAAAAAACAGTTTTTCCCTTTGATGCATTTGCTTCAACCATGCAAGTGGTACTTGAAAAAAAATTATTCCTAATCTGATGAGCAGTGCCAGGAGTGGAGTGGGGCATATGGGGCTGAGGACATGGGGGCTGAGTGGTGCTGGCTGGACGCCTGAACGGCCACCATCTGCCCACCACACAGGAGGGTGACAGGGCCAGTTGCTACAGGGGGACCCACTGCCAGAAACACTTTATTTGTCCTCAGAAAAAAAAAAAAAAAGTGATGCACCTTCCTGCAGCTGGTGATGGGCTTCGCCACAGCTGTTTGCTGGCAGGGCATGGTCCTATGGGCATGCCATGTGCCAGCTCTGAGCACCGTGCCTGGTCTGTGTGTGTGGATAAGGTCCCTTTTCCAGGCAGTGCTTGGTAGGTCTTGCCAGAGAGAATGAGGGAGGGTGTGGGGCAGATGTGGAGGTGGCAGGCAGAGCAAACGCTGAGAGAAGAAGCTGTTTATGCAAGGCTGTATGGCTGTGGGGATGCTGAGGATGCAGCAGGGCAGCCCTGGACATGGGAAGAAGCTCTGGCATGGACACAGCACCACAGGGACCTGCAGGCTCCTTTGGTGAGGTGGATATGGGCTCATTCCTTATGTAGAGGGACTGAGACACCTCCCTTTCCTATGATGATATGATAAGTCCTGTGAAATGTAAGAGGAAACAAAAATGAGATGAATGGAGGGTAAAAAAAAAAGGAATTCTAACAGATAAAAATTCCTATTAATTGAAAGTGTCTAAAAGTCCCTGTTGAAGAGGTGGTGTTTTGGTGTAGGCCTTGGGAACAGAGCATTTGGGAGCATAGCAGAGGTCCTCCTCACTACAGCTGTTGTCTCCCCTTATCTCTTGCAGTAAATAACAGAGGCTAAAACAAGAAATCCCTTTTCGGTGTTCTTCAAAACTCTGCCATCCTTGGGGAAATTATTCAGAAACATCAACTAATGAGTGTTGTCAAATTCTGAGCTGCTCTTCCTTGATCTCACGGTGAATTACTCATTTTGCTGGCAGGTTCAGAAAGGCCTCAGTTCAAAAAGGCCTCAACAAATCTTATATTGCCTCAGCTGAAGGCCAGGTTCTGCCACTTCTCAGCATCACTGGTGCCAGTTGCACCATGGGTAAAGCTGTTTGCTGAAGATTTCGCTTGAGTACTTACAGGATAATCACATGAACAAAACTTCCACTGTGAATCTTCTTATGCTCATGTTTGGAGTAATGTTTTCTGGCTGGTTTTATGTTAGCAGGTCCTTTTTGCATTGCCATCTTTTCTTCCATGTCTAGACTAAATTGTTCCTCCCTCTTATGGCCAGTCAAGAAGAGTTTCTTATCCCGAGTGACACTATATGCCAAATGCAAGAAAGGGCAGGGCAGCTGGGAACGGGTAATTTTTGTAGTTTTTCTAAAAGGAAACCAAGTGGCAATCAATGCCGCACTTTTTCTTTTACATTAAATAAATAAAAACTCATGAACTAAATCCTAAGATGCTGTTTAAGTAGTTCCTGAGATAGGAACTCTACAAAGTCTGATCTCTAGTGGCAGAGCAGGGGACTGGGGAAGGAGGAGCAGGTATGCAGCTTTGGGCAGGCAGTGATTAGGAGTAGTGTTCCCCAGCCACCTGCCAAAAACCTCCAAACACCATCAGATTCTGCTCCTGGGGAACCCTGCTTCTGATGCACTGTGCTGTTAAAGTCACACTGTATGCTTGCAAGGTGAATAGTGATAATTAAGTAGTAGAGAAGTGGTTATCACACAAAATTACTCACTCAGGCAGTCCAGGAATAACTGCTGGAAAGTTTTTAGGAGCATATTGCAATCAATGACATTCATATCCCCATCAGTAAAATTCATTATTACTGACTCCACAGTCAGAAGAAATGTAATCTTTCCACACCTATGCTTCTGGGTATAAAAGGAGGCACATGATTTAGAATATGCATTAGAAAAAGCACAGATATGTGGATATAAAAGCAGAAAATCTAACATGCAAAAATGAATTTCAGCTAGCACATGGGAAAAAAAAGCAGCAACAGAAGTTTATAGAAATAGTCTAGATGACAAATAATGATGATGATCATATGTAACAGGAAAGGAGAGCAAAACAGATATGGTTCAAAGAAGTCTAAA
The DNA here is from genome assembly GCA_004320125.1 of Scolopax mira. Taxonomy (NCBI): domain Eukaryota; kingdom Metazoa; phylum Chordata; class Aves; order Charadriiformes; family Scolopacidae; genus Scolopax; species Scolopax mira. The sequence continues at coordinate 16,356 of BJBW01004020.1, read as the reverse complement.
ATATTTTATGTTTTATTCTACCTAACTTCAGTGAGGAGACGGGACCTCAATCAAGGTATAGGAAAAGAACACGTTAAAGAGAAGATAGAGGTATTCAAACTGATGCTAAAGAGAAGACAGATATATTCAAATTGGCAATAGTCCAGTATAATCTCTGAGACATTGGTGAGTCTTGGCAGTAACAGGAAAGGATGTAAACATGGTTATTCTGAACAAATCAGGAAGTTATAATCAAATCCTTATAGCAACTCCTGTAAAGTTTCTGAATTTATTTATTAAATAAACATTAAGTAAGTTGCAGGTGGATCCTAAAGAGTTAAAATGGCCAACATAACACGCCAAAAATATGCTGTGTCAAATCAATCTCAATTCTGTCTCTGAGAGCATTTGATTTAGTGAATAAGAAGAAAGCAGTATGTGGGATGTCTCTTTAGACAGACTTGTCCAGCACAGGTCTCCTGCAAAGCTGAGGAAATAAGCCTAGAATTGACAACCTAAACTGATTGAGCAGCTGTTTGAAATGCTGCTTTCAAAAGCTTCAGGATCTTTCAAAGGCATCGGGGGTTTGCTGGTTAGGTGTGGATGTAAGTGTAGTCTTACAGGAGTGGGGAGGTGAGGAGCGTTTTTTGCTAACATCTTGGCTCATAGTACAAAGGAACCGATACTGAAGACATCGCAAGCAGTTTGAAGGACATGATCAGAATTTAAAGTGACCTCCATAAATAATATAGATGATCCAAAATCAGTGAGATGATTAAAGCAGTTAAGACTTGAACGCTGCAGTTACTTCTCAGAAAGGGCCAGCCACAGGGCAGCAATACAGCACAAAAGGAGGACGGATATCATGTGGATTGAGTCAGCAACATGAAGGTGATGCAGAAACAAGAAATCTTATTCTGGAAAGCACTATCAGGTTGCTGTAAGGAACATGCAAGAGGCGGCTACTGTGTTCAGGGAAGCTTTGGTGGATACCTGGGACCCCGGTCCTCAAGGCACAGTAGACTGGAGTAGTTGCATTTTCTGAACGACTTAGAAAAACTCAAGAAAATCAGGAAGAGATCAAAAACAATGAGAAGGTATGACCTGTAAGGTTGAGTGGGATTTTATATCAGTCTTCTAATACTGCTATAAATTTTTCTTTGTGGTTGTTTGGTGTTTTTTTTATGTTAACTGTTTTCACTGAAACACTGTCAGAAGCTACCCAGGATAACAAGGAACCATGCTCAATGCAAGACTTTAAAAAAGACAAAGAAAACCTTGCCTGTGATAGTTTATATATGTTAGATAGAGGCGTTTGGATTATGGGGTTCCCTGAGGTCACTTCCAGGTATATTGTTCTGCTATTCTTTGAGTATCCAGCATCCAGTGAAACCCTCTACTGTGAAAATGAATATTCCCTTGAAGAGTCAAAAAGTTGGTAGTTTAGTGACAAAAACAGACAAACAAAAAGCCAGCAAGGAACCTGTTCCAAAATTCATCACAAAGGTAACTGCTGTTTTGTCTGCTTTGCCCATTACATGGTTATGTGTAGTCAGTGCAACCTATAGTAAATACAGACTTCATGGAACAAGAAGAAAATGGAACATGGGGAAGATCTACACTTCATGAATTTTGAGTTGAACCGTCTGCACTCTGCTTGTTTTAAAATTATGCATTGTCAGATTTCCCTTTTAGACACTATAGTGTCTATAATTTAATCACAAATAAATGTGAAACATTAATGATTGTAGTTTCTAAACAGAATCTCAGAAACACCAATGGTGTTCAGATTTATTTCAGTTTTTCTGAGCCTGCAAGATTTGGATGGGCTTAGGTTTTTTCCCTCAAGTTCTTTGTAATGAGACCTGCTTAATTTCAAGAGCACCTAATTTGTTCTCTGATATTTATTGGAAGTTTTACCATATTTTGAATTGATTTATTAAAGTCTTTCTCTGGAAGTGCACACATACAGAAACTCCATGGTTGAAAAAAGAAAAAAAAATTCTGGAGCCTTTCAAAACTCAGTAGCCACATGTCATAGTATTTAACACTGTGCCCTAGCTAATATGCACTGCAAGCCAGGAATTGTCTTCCGGAAATTCAAATGTCCAGTAAAAGCATCACTGGAAGCTTAAACCAGTTTCACTTCTCTTGCCCATAGTAAGAGACTGCTGTGGCTAGATTTCTCAGCTGGATAGCATATTTTCAAGCTTAGCTTGTAAACTTCTGACCATTGAATCTTCATTCTTCGTTGTCAACATGAAGATGCCAGCAGAAGTCCTTCTGAGTGGAATGAAAACATTTTACTTGCTCTGAGACAAGAGCAACACTGAAAAATCTGAACAGAAGTGTTGCTTCCTGGATGGATATCTAGAAAGAAGGAAGGGAGGGAGGAAGGCTGGAGGGAGGAATAGATGAAATAAAGGAAGGTAGAAAAGGTTCAAGCTGTTTCATTGCAAAGCTTCATCTCTACAGTTTCTGATTTCTCTTCTGAGCAGCAGCAAGAGAATGACAAAATGGAAGGAAATAAAAAGTGATCATGTAGTCAACTGTGATGCTATTGCATTCCAGAAATGCTCAGAGGCAAATAGGAAATGGGTTACACCCAGATCAAATATAAGTGTATGAGATAAGGAATGTTTCCAGAAGGAAACACTGGCTTGCAATGCTCATGGAAGTGTGGTCAAACTTCCTGCACTGAGGTAAAGTAGCATAGCTCAGCTGAACTTGGTGAGGATCTGGCCCATGCTTCCTATTATTCTTTAGGATTTATAGTACATGCTAATAAAATAAATGATCTGCTGTAACACATACAAACGTATGTGACGCTTTGGGCAGGTGTGACAGAAAAAAGAAGTTGGTTCATTCTTGCATTTGTATCTGAGATCAATGTTGAACAATTATCCATTCTCAAAAATGTCATTTATGTCTCATATAGATATGTGTTTTACTTGCATTTTTTTTGTCTACTGTAATGAATATAATAACCTTAATAACTCATCTTTATTTATGTATTTGGATTTAACTACAGAAACTCTATATGCCCAGAATATGAAGCAAACAAGTAGTTTTGTGAACAGAGAATGAAGACAACCTGATTTCCTATGGTGTTCTGTCAGAGAGACAGCAGCCACCCTACTGGTGTCCAATGGCTGCTGTGTTTCTGGGCTGCGCTGTACAGCCTGGTGACACCTGACTCACACGTCCTGGCAACACGCAACATGGACCAGTCAGTTGCTCCACAGCTTTCCCCAGAAAGGGAACCAGAATGTGAAAGCTGGGTGAAGGTTTCACTCCACAACTGGATGGGCAAGCAGCCGGACCCCAGTTTATACCAGTGTGGTCCAGCAAGAGGATCTGGGTGCATGGGCAGCTACTTGTCAAAAGACCTTGATGTTTAATAGGCTATGTGTTTTTACTACTACCTTTTCTCCTGTAAAGGCAATAAGAAGGTCTCGCTCCTCTACCTGGAACCTCTATTTGTGTGGAGAGTGTAAGGATTTAATAGTTACAAATTATCTGTCAAATTTGACTGAAATTGGCCACCTGTGAAAAATTGCCTCAGGTTTCTATATCCGAGGGATAGAAAAACAAGTTTGCCAGTGAGGCCTGCATTTGGATTCTTTTGGTCAAAGCTGAGATCCTAAAATTCACTGAGCTGAGTACATAACTGTATTATGTGAATACATAATTCACTCAGCAATGGTAAGTGGTATGCTTAAAATACAAATACAAGGGAAAAATTCCCTTGTCCCAGTTTCCAAGCTTTGCAACACATGGATGTCAGTACATTGGAAAAACAGAGAATGAATTTCAAACTTGCTATAGTCCTGAATGTGTGTGCATCTCCCACAGAAGGAAGGGGCGACAAACCAAGAATTAGTGTGTATTTGTTAAGATTAGATCTAAATGTGCATTTTAGCCATAAAGTGACTGATCTTCTCACATAACTTCAGGTGTGTGGAAGATAATTGTCTAATCTGAAGTAATTGTCTACTCAAACCCTGCACTTCAGAGAGATGCCTGGAGAGGGACACTTTCAGAGCACCATTTCTCCCGTCTCTGTTGTGCTCTTATTTCAGGTTTCTGGGATTCATCTGTTCAAGATACTGGTTTCTGTGTAATTCAGGTAATTGCTGAAAACCTTGAAGATGGGGTTTAGGTGCATTTGAAGTATGGCTGTCATGGACCACATTTAGTCTGCTGAAGATGTATACAGGAATTTACAGTATGAACAGGAGATTAAATACATTCGAATTTCTTTGGGTATTCTTTCAGATAACACTAGGAACTCTGAAGAAGAGGAACATCATTTTCTACACACTCGAGGCTACACAGCTCTGTAGAAGGGCAGAAAGCCTCAGAAAGGGCAATGTGCCATGCACCTCCTTCAAACACATTTGTGCTTGAGAAGTGTCTTGACTGTGCTTGTTCATCTGAAGTGGGCCACTGAGCCAGTCATCTAACAATATGACTGTTGGTCATCTGTTGGTCAGATGCTGGTGGAGGTGGCTCTCTAGATCATGTCACATGAACAGGGGTTTTATATTATAATGGGACGATGTTTAGAGTGCAAAGCAGCTCTACACCCAGGTGCAGTGGATTTACCAGAGTTTATTACCCACATTCCATTGAATGACGTCTGTGAAGTAACATAGTGCTTGGCGTTTGGAGTTTAAGTGAACATACAGCTGCATTAACCTCTTTAAAAATAAATTAATAATAATGATAGTCAATCCTGATAATTTACTGTTGGGCTGAAGGCAAAAGTGCAACAAGAATTGTTTTGCAAAAAATTGATCATATTTCATAACTGAATTGGAAATTCCAATAAAAACTGTACAAAAGAACATGCAGAAAAATAATGGGGAGCAAAAGTGAAAATGATAGAAAATACTTCCATGGAACAGAATGTGACCTCTGAGGACAGGAATAGGAATCAAATGGAAATTAACATCCTGGGAGAAAACCAAGCTGCACTACTTTTTTAAAGGAATTCCTATCATCCCAGGATATAAAAAATATGGCTTAAGAGGGTCTCTCTGATAGTCTCCACGCAAAAACTATTTTCATTGTGAAACTTCTTTTTGGCAGCAGCAGTGCCCTTGAAAGTACAAGGATTTGCCTTGGGAGTCCACAGTCTCCTTTGCCTGACAGATTGACAGCTCCAAAGAGGAGAATGGGATAGTGTTTATAATGGGACATAGTGGAATGCAGCTCTATCCAAAAATGCTATGGATTTACATACATTTAATATCCACATTCCATTAAGTGACATCTAAAACCCAGGGAGAGACTTTACTTAAAAAGAAAAGAGAGACTGGATGATTCAGAGGCTTAGTAATGGAATACAGAGCCATTCACCTCTAGGTCAACCGTCTGAGTTCAGCTCGAGTTATTATTGACCAAACATTTATACTAACTGCAGGCTGTGTGGAATATCAATGGGTTTATGGCTCTGCTAGATATATTATTTGTTCATGTCTGAGGTGTCCATATGGCAAAAATCACCTCAGACTCCCTTTATAGTCAGGGAAAAACAGGTACTTCTAAGGCATAAATCATCTGGAAGATGTCTTCTTTAGGGTGAGATTAATTGCACCCTAGAAGTATTTTTTTCTCTCTGTTGAGTACAAAGGGAGCACAGGGTGACTTGCCTCTATGTAGATGTTTATATTGCAGGAGTCTAAATTTGGATTAGATGAATACCATACTAAGTGATTTCTCTATAGTCACCCAGAGGGCTGCAGTAGGTCGGCAACTGAGCGTGGGTATTGTGGATTCACCCACGGAGAAACACAAGCTCCTATCTGCCTTCAGTCCCCTGAATCTCACCCTTACTGTGATTCAGTGTTCTCTGGGAGATAACCAGCAACCTTTTTAACTCCTTATGGGAAAGATGAACCTATCTAGGGGGAGGTACACCTTGCTAGTAAGAATACCCTATTTCTTAATACCTGTCAGCAAAATTTATTGGTGATAGCATATGTGGTCTCCAGAAAGGCTGTTTTCCTGAATTCCCATTGTGTCTTTTTCTTTCCTTAAGGACCTGCATTCAGCTGGGGGGCTCTCTGCTACTCTACCAGAATTTCTGCCTGGAATATGTCAAAATACATTAAGCTGGCACTTCCAGTTTTAGTCTGTGAATGGGTAGATTACTTCCTCTTGCAGATTTTTTACAAGCCTTTGTTGAGTGACTGAAATAGGAGCAGATTGTGTAAGCCATTGCCAAGACATTTAATAATATTAGTACTAAATAATACCGAGAGCATCATACTCAAGGACGTGTATGAAGTAGCAGTTTAAAACAGTACACAGAACATGACATGCATGAATTAGCCAACTTTCTCTGCTCTGGAAATATTAGCTCTGTTGTGACAATAAAACCAGAAGAAAGTCTTCTGCAGGTAAGCTGGACATTTATTTGTTGTAGAATCTTTGATGGTAAATTGGCTGCTATATGGTCTGTATTAAGTTGTGAGATGTTAAATACCGCCTGTTTCTGAAAGTCCTGGTTAATGTTTGGCAGATTCTCTCTTCAGTAATACCAGTGATATCTTGCATCTTACACAGTGAGGTGTTTGTCCAGTTGTCTTTGCATCAGCTAGTACGTGCAGATGACTGGACAAACTCTGCTTTTGGCATGTGCTCTATCATAAAGCATCTTTTATTAAGATGGCTGCAAAAGGCTGCCCAGATGTGATCATGTCCTGGAGGGAAAATAACTTCTAGGTGTAAACTCAGACACCCCTCCAGTCTTGAGCTATTTTGGCCCTCCCATGCATCATTTAAGCCCTTTGTTGTGCGTTGGAGCATATGCAGCTTTTCAAGTAACCTTGACAATTACGATAGATCTATGTATTCCAGAATAGAGCTTGAGTTTATGTTAAGAATATTGCTTGCTTGCTGTAAGATCTTTCTAGTCAGTCACATCCATCTTTCACCTCTGCCTTAAAACCTACAAGAATGAGTTGAAATGATGGAAGCAATCTCACCCTTAACTAGTAAAATTGGTATTATTTACTAATTTATGGATACCTGTCTCTTCCTCTGTCCCAGGCCAATCAGTCTTACACTCATCCAGGGCAACATTGTTAGAGGTATAGAAACAGTGCATAGCAGTCTTTCTTCTGACCAAAATCTTTGGGCATTGTGGTTGCACCATACTTAGAGTAAGTTAATGTAAATCATGCAATAAAGCCAGAGAATGGAAGCCAGAGGAAGACGCATATGAAAATAATAATTTGGCATTAGCCCTGGGTACAAATTCTGCTCTCTTGGCTCTGTTTCTCACCCACAGCCCCATGTCTTGCAGCTGCAGGAAGAGCTGCCCAGTGAAATGTAGAGCTCTTATATTGCACTAAATGTTTTGTATCAATGCTTTACTATGTACAACATGGCATCTACATTAGCATTCAATAATGAGCTATTGAATTCACCCTTCTGACTGTCCCTATTTACTGTTCTGTCCTCTTCTACCATGCTTTGCTTCACATTGCTGAGCAGTCCTGACTTGTTTTGGGTGAAACTAAACCAGAACCTGTGATCCAAATGTCCTTCAGCTGCAGATAGGTGTTTAGTTCATGGAACCATTCCAGAAGTGATCTATGATATGGTCTTCTATGTCCTCAGCAATTGTTTTGCTCTACAGATTCTCTCTTGCTGGAGCCTCATGACTTGCTGATGTAGACATCTAAATATCTTCCTGTGCTTTTGACAGTGAGGAAGGTGACTGTGCAACTAGTGTGCTCTAAGATCTCCACCTGGGAGGCCTGCACAGGGTAGCTGTGGCCTCCATGCAACTAGCACTTCATGACTGCCATCAGGCTACCATTGCACTGCAGTTGACATTGTTGAAAGCCGTAGCAATTTCAGTCACTATTTCTGTGTTACCTGGATTCCAGTTTGCTATACATAATTCTCTTTATGTGCTGCTGCAGTAGTAGATTTTGCTTTGAGCTAAGTAAGCAAAGTCCATACTGTGTTCCGTTCAGTCTTATAAGGATGCTAGAGCAATACTATGTCCATCTATATTGTACATATACTGCAATGTAGCTACTATATTATATTTTAAATTAAGTAATGCTATACTATCTTATCTTCGGCTTTTCACAGTGGAATATGTTTAACTTAAGTTTAGCTATGTAAAAATGGCATTGCTAACTTCAGCTGCTGTAGCTGCTCTACAGGGACACAAAGGACATCTTGGGATGCTGATTTGAGGATATACATCTAAGAAGTGTTTAAATCAGTCATCCTTTAGCTATTGAGAGAGTATAGAAAACTGCTTTAGACAAAAACCTTAACTTTCAGATGGCTAATGTAGTTTAGATGACTCCATATGTAGTCTCTAATGAGGCAAAGCTTCCAGTGAACTGCAGAACAGAGAGCTCTCAACTCAGTCTCTTGAGGAGACCAACAATAAATATGATGAGCAAAATAGATTCAAAACAAATGCATCTTATGAGTCAAGCCAAATGTTTTCCTTTTCCAATGAAAACAAAATTATAAGGCGGTAAAGCTATATTTGATGGTAGCTTTAGTAAAGCATGGCAGACTTTCTCATAGAAAGAAGTGTGCTACACTGAAAATTCTATGAAAAGGTCTTCACTAAAGCTAATGATCAACAGTGATGCTTGGTATTGGAAAGGAGTTTGTGGAGTCTAGAAGAGGAGTGAAGAACACATTAGTCAGGCTCTGAGTATATCTTAACACGTCTGGCTCTATTTTGACACATATTTCTGTATTTCCTACTTTCTTTTTCACCCTTCACCCCCTCAGTACCTGCTTTTTTTCAATCAGTGCAGAGGTAAGCACTATGTATCTCTACCAGGCCAGCTGTGATGCTGCACTGTGCTGCACTCTGTATGAGCAGATTTTGTCAAAAAGTGATATACAGATTGAAAGACATTTCTAAAGGATTGAAATGATGGAGACACTGAAGGGGATGAGTTCTGAGACAGAATGGGAATCTTATTCTGTGGGTTGTTTTAAAACAAGGCTGAAATCCACTGTAGTCAATGTTAGATTGAGGTGAAAACAGATGTTTGAAAACACTTTCCTTCTTGCGAAGCCTTGAAAAGAAATTCAAGTTATTTGAAGTGACAGTTAGAAAAATGAAACTTACCTTCAGTATCCATACTTCAGTTTATATCCCTCTTTTCTTCCTTTTTCAACTATTGTGGTTTTGTTTGTTTTTTTAAAAAATTTATTTGTAATTGCTCCCTTATTGATTTCCATTAGCTTTAGTAGCAATGGCAAATCTGAGTCTTCAGGTCCAAATGACCTATATCCATTTACCATCAATATTGTTCCAACTCCAGGCTTCCTGACACCACTTTAATGTGAATTCCAGACATTAGCACAGCACTGCAACATTGATCTGACTGATGCTTAGTAATACACAAGGTGAACATACACAGATGTTGACCAAACTTTTCTTTAAACCCCTCATATATTTTTCTTGTCAAGATAAAATATTGAAATGTAGAGTGTATTTTTCCAACGAGTGGGTGCATTTAGTAAATTCCCCATTTATTTTAAAAATATATTTTTAAGCCTGATTGGGAAAGTAGTTAAGCAACTGTTTAAGTTACGTTGACTGAAATTTAAAGCCATGCCATCACATGTCTGGTGGAGCTTTTTCTTGCTAAATACCCATCAACCTGAGACAGGCAATCCCAATACTCTGGGTCTCTGCAGTCTGTAACATCTTTGTCTAAGTGCACGGCTATGTTGTTTACTCCCTTGACCTATTGTTACTTTTCTTGAATTTAAGCTAACTCCTGCTCCTCCTTCCCAGCTATGGGGACATACTAATCAGCTGTCCCAGGTCAACAGAAGTGATATCTGACCTTTCTATTCATTCTCTCACTATCAGCAAGATTTTAGTCATGTGGGTTGAATTAGTCCTACCCTGCTATTGAAATACTCACATCTTTGCCTTCTATCCAAAGTGCTGTTTGTAGCAATCTGAAATGTATTCTTTTTTATGTGTTTTATTTTGTTTTTGTTTGGTTTTTTCCTCTCCTGTGAATGTCTTGAAAGTATTAGTTCATCTGCATTGTCTTTTTGCCTAACACCAAAGTTATAATTTGTTTTTACCTGACCTGATGGATCCATGTAACAAGCACATTCAGCGAATAGTTGACCTCACATAGCACTGTTAAGAGATACAGCATCTTTATAATGGCAACCAGAATTCATAAGTTGTATAGATAGTGTCCAAATAATCACGTATTTTTAAATATTTTAATATTTTTTAATAATGTCTGAAATGAAGGCTCTTCAAGTGGATCATACCCTCATCTGGAGTCCAGTAATACCTGTGGGCATCTATCATGTCTACATTACAGTGTAGCCCTCATGGAACATAAAGTTCAAATATATGAGATGAATGTGTTAAAAAGCATCTTATATATACTAATTGTTAGATCTTCTTTGGACTGAGGTTCATTTCACATATCTGATTTTGTATACTTTTCTCAAAGGTAGTTGGAAGACCCTGTGGTCAGAGTGGTGGTGTCAGAGGTACATGGGGTCATGGAGAAGAGGGTAACAAACATCAAGACTTTGCAACTTTGGGCACTATTGGTTGTTATAGTGGACCACACTGGTCTTATAAATAGTGTAAGAGTGGAAATAACATTTAGAGTAAAATATTTACTGTCTGAATTTTGAATCATTCAGAAAATTAAACCTAAATTAACCATTGCTCCTTGCAGTACCAGGAATTTTTTTTAAGATCTTCAAGGGCTTATCTTCTATATGACCAAGCCTTCCTTCCATTTCTCTATATGAACCATGAACTTATATCACACTTTATTAACAGAACATATTCTGGCCAGAGAGGCCAGAGGACATAGCCAGAAAAAGTCAGAATTTTCTCAGTATTTAACAACATGTGACTACATATTTTGTGAATAGCTCCACAGGAAAAAATCCCATTTGCTTTCAATGAGATAGGGGTTGTCTTCAACATTTTCAGCATAGCCATTGTGTTCCATTGTCATTGCTGGCTGTTTCTGATGAAGAGGTAAGTTATTACATAGAGCTACCTGTGTGGTCTCTCAAAGTGCTAAGCTCTATTTTTCCTTATGCTTAGCTGATGAAAAGTCTTTCAACATTTCTGATAATTTGAGGAAATGCATATCTTGTTCTTCCTCATACTTTGTGCGCTGAAGTGAGTAATATCTCCATTTTAATTTTTTTCTCTGTCAAGTTGATTGCACAAGTTCTTTGAGCTGAGCTTTTTATCTTCAGTTTCCATCTCTTGTTTACAGTCTTTGATATCATACGTAATAAAATTCTACCATATTCCTAAACATTAATTGTTCTAGGAGAAGACTATATAGGTGCTCTGAGTTAGTTTTGAATTAACTTTCTCAGAGGCCTGTGCATTGGTCATACTTATGTATAATATGTAGGCCATACCTTGCACATTTTCTGCTTGGAACTGGAAAAATACTTCTCAACAACTGTTGAGAGAAGGAAGCAATGATATAAACTTGTGTTAGAGCCTTGGACTGGTTTTGTGTCAAGGTACAGGAATTACTTGCTGCTTTGACCAAAATGACATGAATATCTAGGCATTTATTTCTCTATATTTATTGGGAGTGGGAGAATCCATCCAGGATAAATATGTACTAAATTGAGAGACAGCTTGAAATACAGCATTGCTGATGTAGTTGGCATTGCTGAGTAGAAGGCAGTTTCTGAGAGCTGGATAGGCAGTGAAGGAAGCTCTGACAGCAATAGCAAGAAGGAAGGAGTGACCCAGAAGTCACAGAATGTTTCTCAAAGACATATAGAACAATTTAGAGAGTAGTCATGGATGGGGACTGTAAAAGAGCTAGGGAAAATTTGGAGACAGAAATAGGTGTTTGTGAAGAAAACTGACAATCAAAGATGAGACCAAGAAGCAGAGAATGAAAAGCACTGAAGTCAGGCTGAGTAGAACAGCCATGCACAGCAGAAGTCATGGGTTTTCTTGATAAACAATGAAAGAGTAGTAAATATGGCATGTAAGGGCACATAACGAGACCCCTTTGGTAAAGCAAAAACCTGCACAGATAGCTGATGCCATCAGAGTTAGCACACTGGGTGAGGTTAGACATACAGGCAAATGGAAAAGTAGTAGGACGAAGGCTGAAAAGAACAAAGGATTAAAAAAAAATATTAAAAGTGACAAATGGAGGCCATAAACTGCATTTTATTGACCTTTACCTGTGAAGGGGAGTGCTAAACCACAGTAGACAGAGAGTAGTCAGATAGGAAAGCACTAGATGAGACAATCTACCCAGATGCCTTGGAGATTGCTGTTCTGCACTGAAATGTACAAAGGGCAAAGGAAGTGATGGGGAAACAACCATTAACACAAAATGGGTCTGTGCTCTTCTTCTGTAGCCAACCTCTGCAGCAGCATTAGGAAAAAGATGTGTAAGCATGGTATGAAATTACCCAAAGATGAATTTTTGCATCCTCACAGAATTATTTTTTTTCAGACAGTGTCCCCATGGCAGGTAAAAACTTTTGCAAAAGGGAATGCATTGCAATTCTGACTTCTCTTTATTAATGAAGAGGAAGATATGATACATCCAGAGCTGCAGGATGTACATCCCTGATAATACTGTCATTCATTTTCAGTTGCTCTATCTCAAGATTATTTATCTCATTTCCTCAGGACTGTCAACTCTAAATTCAACTGTTAACAGGACTGATTGCCCTGAACAATAAGAGAAGCTAATAAACATTTTGCACTTAGAACACGTATCTGTAGCTGAAACTTTGCTGTAGGAAAATTCACACTGCTTCAAACTCTACTTTCACATTTTAGTTTCCTAAGGCTTATGATCCTGTCCTCTCTTAGAGACTGGGTGTACACATGGAATGTGAGCGATGCAGAGGGAGGGAGATTCACCTTAAAAATCTGCTTGACTGAGCACATGCAAGTTTTTCTTCTTTATCCTAGACTATGTAAAATCTAGCAGTTTAGGAGTTATATATAATTAAAGTTAGGAAAGGAAATTCACTACATTTCATTGCTCTAATTTACTTTTAATTTTTAAGCATTATTCCTTCAGTTTCATTTGCTTCCTGCATGTTCTTAAGGCAAAGTCAATCGTCCGTCCGTCCTTCCTGCCTGCCTGCCTTCCTTCATTTTCATTTCCATACCCCTGTTTCTGAGGAATTTGAACAGTGGGTAGAAAATATTCCTTTCTACAAGGAATACTTGTACAGGTACAAGGAGATAGTGATTTGAGTCATTAGTGTTCAAAACACTTTTGCTGATCTTTCCCTGAATAGTGAGACACTTTCTTCTTTTTTTTTTTTCTGTATTCATGTGGTGACACATTTCTAAGAAACAATTTGTTACTTGTTTTCAGCTATTCTCAAAGCAGAGAGGGAAATAAATTGCTGTCAGCCCACTCCATCAGTAAATGCTTCTGGTCAGCACAGTGAGAAGTAGCAATTCTACACCCATTCACTGCAGTCTGGTCACACCATGATCCTACAGACCAAGATACACTATCTAGATCCTGTTTATCTGACCCTAAGGCTGAGACACCAAGCATGGAAGCAGAGGACACCTGCTGTTTTGCACACCCATGTGTCATGGGTCACCATTTAGCCCTGTACCCTGGTACTGGCCATAAACCAGCAATTGGACAGCTTATTGTAAGAAAGTCCTAAACTGTGTCTTTTGCCATTTTTTTATTCCCAAAAACTCATCTCAATTCCAAGAGCATAATAGAGTCAAGCAATGGCTGTGGTGGAGGTTGCAGTTTTTGGAAATTATAAAAGCTGGAATGCTGTATTTGGAAAGAAAGAGAGAGAGGTTTCCACAATAGCAACATGGCATTTAGCTTAATTAGTCAATGAGAGAAAGATATAAAACCTCGTAAAAGAAACACGCAAATAAAGAAAACTTCTCTAAATCATTACGGTTTCACAGATAGAAAAAGGATTCTTGCATGGAAAGGGGCAGTGCCACAAATGAAATCTTTCCAAATTCTGTATTCAAGACCATGGCAGAACTTGTCTCATTTGCAGTGTGTGTGTGAATACCAAAGGGCAGGCCCTGAAAGCAGCAGCAGGGCACGGCTGCAGATCACTTCCTTGCTCTCTGAGGTACTCCAGGTCACAGCAAATGGCGTGAAATGGACCTGGCTGCTCCCTGCATGGGGTCATGGGCAGTTATAATGGGTCCCCCTGGGGGTCTGTAGGCACATGTATGCTTTCTATGGTCTCTGGCAACGTCCCTAAGGAATTTGTCTTTGGGGAATAGTGTCTTAGTTGGAACAATTCGTCAATGCTGCCAGCTCAGGACTGTGCCTAACAGCATTTTAAAACCAGAGTTAATAACTGGTAGACAGCCTTCAGCAGCCAAAAAGATATTTTGGAGAGAAACACATACAAATACACACATTTAGATTTCTTCAGAATGCAAAAATACTACATGGGACAGGTTTAGCATCTTAGATAGTTATCAAGCAAGAGCTAATTCTTTCACCAAAACAGCTAAATAAAGATTTCGGAATTTGCATTGTTATTGATGATTCAATGAGAGACTGAGCCTTTAAAGTCTGTCACCAGCTTTGAATCCCGAGAAGTCTGTTTCTGTCCATGTCACCACCACCCACATGTGTCTATGCTTCTGTGTCTGTCTGTGGTTTTGCTTTAAATTGTCAGTTTTCCTCAGGGCAATCAATGCATCATCATCAGGACTCTGGAGTGAACAGTGTGGAGAGCTATGAATAGACATACCCTGGAGACCTGCACACTGAGTGTCCCTGAGGGGAGCAGGGACATCTGCACCCTTCCATTGCAACTAGCCCTGTAAGTGGAAAGCGTTTTGCAATAGAGAAAGTAAAAGTCAAATGACAGAACCAACGCGCTAGGCTCTTGGGCTTTGTTTGTGCCTTTGGTCAGCAATGTTTCAGCATTGCTCCATCACAGAGAAAAGCCTGAGCATGCCAGCAGGAATAATAACTGATCATTGGTATCAGCAAACATCTCATCTTCTGCATCTTTTTCTCACAGACCTTCAAGAAAGGCAAATCTACTTATGTTCATTTTGCAGAGAAAGAACTGAGTTTGAACTATTTCAGTGGCTACAGACATCATCTTTCAGTCTTTTTTTAAAATAACGTAAAATTTGTTAAAATAAACATAAAATAAACATACTTTAGTTCCATGCTGATACATTAAGATCTGGTTTAACCTTTAAGAGACCTTAAAAGGTCTAAGTTGTTAGTGTGCAGATATTATGCAGGTTAATTTTTATCTTGTCACAAGATATAGTTAGTTTTATTTGTCATGTTCTTGCAATTCTGATTTACTGGAGCCATGAAATACTATTTCCATTGGAAATCTTATCTTACTGAACTTCGTAAAGTTAATGAAGACACAAACTCATTTAGGAGGGTGGAAAAAAACATTCTTCACAATGATTGCTGTGTTCTTCTGACTAAAAGGATAGAATTTTAAGGTGTGAAAACCAAATGTACTTCTAGATTACTGAGTAGGAAACCTGGGGTGGGTTTTAGTCCAACTAATATAATTGCTTAATTAGCATCTGTATTGTGTTTAAGCACTTGATTCTGCAAAAAGATTTTCCCTCCGGAGGCTTTCCCTCTGTGTCTGTGTCTTTCTCTACATGAGTAGGACTAGGAACCCAGAACAAAAATGAGATTTAAGTATCCTGGTTGGTGTTAACTCCACTCACCATAACTAGTGGTTTTCCAGCAATAAACAAATTCTCAGACAGTAGATGATTATATTGGTCTCAAAGGAGAGTCCAGTAGTACAAAAGACTCTTATAACAGCATCTCTGAGATTTGACTCAGACAGATGGATGATAACACAGTTCTCAAGAACTAGTGACTGATTCTTCAGAGCCCATTCTTATACAGTACCTAATGTCTGTTGACTACTGGGGCTCATGAGCTGTTTTCCTGATTGATTCTGGACTACTTCAAGTTACACCAGGTGAAATGCTGGGGGAGATCTCTTGAGAGATTTCATTTCACTCACTAGGAACTGAAAACTACAGACAAAAAGCAAGTCCTTCTAACCAAGAAGGTTACAAAAGGAGGGTCCTTTATTGAGAGATCATAGACACAGAAGTCACCTAAATGTAAAGGTATCATTACAAGCCAATAGTGTGGCTGGATAACATGAATGGATCAGTTTTTCTGCCATGAAAATTACTTCTTTTTAAATACTTTTTCACTGTGTTAACACAGTGAAATATACATTTTTCACTGTGTTAACAGTGAATAATAATTTAGGTCCTTACAAATGTAAGGACTTGCAAACATTGAAGTAAAGGAATAATTTAGTGTCGTGGTTTGGCCGTAGATGGGAACAAAGGAC